>LUCH01003438.1:31444-56659 GCA_013368495.1 Paragonimus heterotremus
TAGTGCGTATACACTATTCCGACAGTCTATTCTTGTCCATCGTCTTCCTGGCGTTCGGAGCTTGCTCTTTTGTTCCAAAATGCTGCCTGTGGGTAACATACTACTCATACTACTCACACCGAAACTGCCTGTCATACAACAATGTTACTTCAAAGAACCAGTTGCCTTATAATTGTTTCACACACGTTACGACGCTAAATTAAACACGAAACTTTGGATTCAGGTGAGTGTTTCATTAGATTCTAGTCATTTTACGGGTTCACAGTTTGCAGTTTTAGATCATTCGATATCGCTATCTAACCGAATTCTAGGCCAAATACCAGACCGACTCATTGCGATGGTTCAAAAGTAGATGGCTGATCCAGTTAGTTCTTCGTTTGTCATAACTCGGTTTACGTCTTTTTCAATGTTCCACTGCTAACTGATTAGACAGAACCTGGTTAAATTCAACTAGTAAGAAGTAACTTTTTAAGGACTTCGCAGTGCACGAGCACAAAAGACAGAACGAGCAACATCGTGAAGGAACAGTACTGTGTGTAGGATTAGTTATTATGACCACCCGTTAGTTCGATTTAAACTAACATTGTGGATTGAAACAAAAATAACTTCATCACAGTGTACCAATTTTAGAAGCCACATTGTACAATCCGTCTTGTCATCATGGTGATTCAAATTCGTCAGTCCGTGTTCCATGAACTTGGTCCGCTAAACCATTGGGTCGAAGCTGACCTAAACGATAATTCAAGGTGTCCTCAGTTTGATTGTATCGTTTGGTACATTAAAATTCAGCCTTTCTGTTTACGACACTCACTCCAGAAAACCTGCTGAGAACCTGTTGGGAAATCTGCACGCATAATCGATACCTAGAGCGCGTGTAAAGAACGAAATAAGCGGTTACAAACAGGGAGGTAGTCCTAACTCGACGCTCCATGAAATGACGCGTCAGAGGCAGCGCTGCTCTCCAGCAATCGTATTCTGAGGGTTTCCATGTACCGAGTTGTGCTTCCTGAAACTACATGCGTGTCTCGTGAAGCCGTCTACAAAATCACTCTCGCAAGTGACGTCATCCCTTGAGCTGACGATGTTTTTCGCTAAGGATACAGGAAAACTATCCATGAAACAAAATTAGGTAGGGAACCAGAAAAACGAGAGGCTACCACTCTAACATCATTGTATTGAATTCTGTGGTCCACTTTCTAAGCAAAAGCAACACAATCATGAGGTAGATTTCATCCATATTTTGTACAGACACTGAGTGGAAAAGTGTGAGCAAAGATCTACAACGTAATAGACAAGTAATAGATCGGTTATTCGATGTCAAGGCAGGCGAAGACGAATTTCGACAGATAATTTCAAAAACAGCTCGTCTAAACAGACAGCTGATAGGACGCACTGGTTCACGAATAAAACCGTTACCCCAACTCATTGGTTTTGATCAGTCACGGATCTGTCAGGACAAAGAATTTCTCACTCACACAAGGAAACCAAGAATTTAATTGCATTCGAGAATGCGTACCACAGCTGGAGTAACTACTGCTCATGCAATGCATGTTGCAGAGCCTGCGATCAACCATGTTCTCGTGTTTACAATAGTTTGTTTCTTGTATACCATTCGCCGGGGATAGGGGTTAGCCCATTAAAAATGGTTTTCACCGCTTTGATATATTTTCGTTTGTTCAATCCATTTTACGAAATGAAGGTCAAAATCTGGAAGGTTGAATTTCAGTGTACTAAAAATTAAGCTCAGTAACAATTTGAAGTTGCATACAAATGTTTACAAACTAGCAGCGAGCGTTTGAGACTGCAGCAGCCCCATATGATTTACATATAGGCAAAAAAACACCTTGTTACTGACTGAACTAGGGCGAGGAGTGAAAAAATGATGAGTGCGGCAGCCTTGTACCACATCTATTGAGGTTAATTGGATCACACGTTACACTGAGTTCAGTAACTTGCGGTTTACTATCTTGATATGATCTGAATAATTTGTCTCAGTCATGCAATCTGATCGCAACAATCATCAATGTTCAGTGATCCGTGTCGAGGGGGGTCGTACTTAGATGAAATGAGGTTTTACTGGAAAACTTCCGAGATACTTACGAATAGTTTTCAAAGCAAGTTAGGTTTACTCCCCTACCTAACCAAATTGGCAACAAATGGAAGGGCTGAAGTATAAAAGCAAACCAACAGCACTACTTAATACCTAAATTCGGAGGATCTTGATCGACATGGTAAGTCGTGTCTAAAGGGGCTGGGTTTCTGAAATCTAAGCGACAGTTACAAAAAATTCCTCGCGTTCTCATCTTATCTTATTTGTGTGCACCTCATACCTTGCACTTCTTCAGGTTTTCAAAAACCCATTGGTCATGAGACCGAATACAGACTTGGATGCCGCTTGGGTTGCACGGTCAGCGCGCGCTATGCTCAATGGTCTGTCCGAGGCTGCGATAGCTCGACGTCTATGTGCACAGATCATGGACAAACTACGTCAATCACACGAAAATTTCTTAACGGTAATACTAATATTATGGAGTGTCCGCGATTCAGTAGTAAGCAAGATTATTTGTAAATAAGACCAATTTCAATAACAATGACCTATCGCTGAGTTTTTAAAGTGGTCTGAGCGGTCGGTCTGCATCAACGAGTGGTAAGTGTCTATTAGAATATTGAAGGTGAAACAATAACCTAGCGATGTGTTATAGAATAAACGCCCAATCAGAAATATTGCGCAAATTTCTAATAAGTGTCGATCGTCCTCAATGACAAAGCCAGTCTGAACTTCTGATAAGATATAATTACTAAGCAGAGTCCTACACCTGAAGTCGATTGGTGTAGTTCAGTTGGTATTATTATGGAATGTAGGAATGATAACTTACGTTAAAACCTTGGCTAGGAAATTTGCTATCCCTATAAATTGTTCGGCAACTTAATCCCTACGAATGGTCAGTAAGCAAACGATTCCAGACGTGCTGTTGATCAGCAAACACATTCTGATGTCCCGTGGTTAAGAGAGTTTGTTTCAGTTTTCTTATTACGCGAACATTACATCCAAGATGACCATTACTGTTGTTCGAAGCAAGACAAAAAAACACCCCAAAATAACACCTAACCTTCCGTTTAAACGGGCATGCCTCACAAACGGCATTAACGTTTCCGACAACGGGTAGCTCAAAGACAAATGTTTAATTCCGATGTGTTTTCAGAAGTACTGCATAAGCTCACATGACCCGGTTCTTAAGCTAGTACTTCTACTCAATCTAACTTTCTGCCATCTGACCATCATATACACGAGAGGGTACAAACCTAACTCCTGCAAGCGGCTCAAAACAGCTTCGTCATATACCACACTTGCGGCCACGAGCTCGAGGCTGGGCTGTTATCTTCTCTTGTTTGGTGAGCGCCGTAGTGCTAAATATGCATGTAACCCAAAAAATCATATCATGACAGACAGACTGTGATCGGCACGACTTCTTTGATTTTTAATCACCTATTTGACTCGTTACGATTTCCATATAGAATTCACACTTACTATTAGGGCGTTCATGTCTTAACGTCCACAAACCGTCTCCGTCCTTGAGAAAAAAGACGACTGACTTTGTCCTAGTTAGCGGACCTGCCCAGAGCGGCCGAGAGGTTACCTTGGCTAGCTTTTACCTGTCTGACTTTTTATTCCGCTGTGCCTATTAGTGACCCTAACTATTTTTTCTGGTAAGTGTCCTTCTCCTTTTATGATTCGGGAATGTTCTTATAGCCACTGCACACTCTATAAGTACTTTGACCTTGTCGCCTTTGTCGCACATGTTTTGAGGCGGAACAAAGCTCTTTTCTTCGTACGCGTATTTTCGCTTGTCTTGGGAGCGAATACGGGGACGGTCGCAGTACTTTCCGGGACCAAGATTTTCGTGTTTAGTAGTACCGAGGCGAGAATCCGAATTCTGTCAAGCGAGTTACAATAGCAGTGACGAATCAGCGTATCGTTTAGGAGAGTTTACAACACTTACCCCACGTAATTGTAAAAGCCTGATGAAAACAGCTGTTTGCATTAATTGACTTCTAATGAATTCTACGGGAATCCGAAGACTAAAATGCAGGTGCCCACATTGACCGCTAGACGACCTAAACTCTAAGCAACGAAGACTGCATCGAGTACAGTCAAGACCGACGGCTCACTTAAAAATCAGAGCGCGTTCTGGATTGATTACCTTAAGAGATCAACTGTCTTCAATGCACTCGACGCAAAATCTGCCACATTTGGTCAGTTGTCATAAACAATCCTTCCCGCAAAAACATGTTGGATTTGCAAATAAAAGGTCAGTTGATGAAGAACTACTGTTGTTTCATGACACCTTTTCATGTAACGCACGTGAGTGTTATAATATTGACTTGCGTAAAAACCACGCCTTTCAACGTAGAATTCACGCTTTTCTTTAATGAGCGAAAACGATGATAAGGATCCAGTCCGTCACTCAGTGGAGTTCGGTCTCTCCATACAACTCACAAAATAAAATGACGTCTTATGGCGTGCGCTTGGATATGTTTGCTTGCTTCCAACGGAAGTCAGGAAAATATTTACTCTAACAAGGAAATGTTATAACTAACACTATAATAACAAGACATTAGATATATGCGTATGGTACAGCCGTTTTTAACTTGGGCTATACGGTCTATCAGTGAGTCCAGGCGATTCAGTGAACGGCCACACCATGGTCAAACGGGTGGGTTATTGCTTCACATTTGTAAACGGGTTGTTGATAAGAGTTCGGTAAGGTTAGTCCGGATGTCGATCGAGTCATAGCTATCAATGAAGTATGCACACATAGAACATGTACCCCCCCCCAATGAACGCATGGGTTACACATGTTGGGAGCCGACGACACACACGTTCTATGAGTAATGAACACGTGTGAATCAATAAGAGAATTCTACATGAACTAACCCGATTGAATGATCGTTTAATCTGACTGATTCATGGTTGCAATGTGATTTGATGGCCTCAGATTGACACAGTACGCCTTAACTGTCCTACTGAACATTAACAAGACCACTTCATGGAAAAGTATTGTTCCAATCGGCTCATTACAGTTGTTCGGATGGAACATACAGACGCTTCGGGGCGGTAACCAATCTGTAAGAAAGAAATAACGTTAGAGTGTCATCGTTACTCGGTTAAAGACTGTTGTATGCATGTACATGAACCCGCTGGGAAAATAGAAATGGTGAATTTGCCGAGTGATGAGCAACATTTTTGGATGTGTCAACATGCATCCAATTTGAGGGGATGCACCGGATAAGTATGTGATCTTATTAACGGCGTTTTATTCCCAAGCGTCAACTCAGCCTAGGGTTTATGGTGAACCGTCTGACAGTTTCAGTACTAACAGTACGAAAAGGCTGTTCACTTTCGAATTTTTTGTTCAATTTTGTCATGAACGAAATAATGAAAGACAGTCTGTGACACTCACAAGTTGCCAGTGTGAATTCCTAAGTTGGTGGAACACTGACTGATCTTATGTACACTGAAAACAAAGTGCCACCGTGTGGTAATTTTCAAACAGCTGTTCTGCATTCCATGAAATGCTTTGAAATGCGTTTTGCTGCCTCAAAGTGCAGTGTTTTTATAAGATTGTTGTGCTTACGTAGACTTCATGCGGGATAACTTAGTTGTGGAGGTTTTTGAACGGTTTTTGAAGTTGCATCAACAACAGCGGGGGAGTAAGGAATGGAACAGAAGTTCGAGTCTCTAAGGCAACAGTGGCATTCGCGAATTTACGGCATCTCTGGCGACAGGGTGGCATCTCCCTGAAGCTTAAGGGTCGGTTATATGAAGAGACTGGGCTGGCCGTACTGCTTTACAGCTGCAAAGCTTGGTCGCTCAGAAGAGAAAACTTAAACTATCTTCAAGCATTTGACCATTGATGTTCGTGTTCATTCGTTCAGATCGGGTGGCCCCAAAGGCTAGCCTTCAAAAATGTTAGGAAGCCGGTATCCAGAAGTATATGCCAAGCAAGTTCTTTTGTTTTATTCTCAAGTTCAGGGAATGTACTAGGGACGCCAGCTAATCGCCTGTTGTACCAAACATTCTGCCGATCTTACTGCCAGTTGATTTAAGTTCAGATGTTAACAGGTAATGACCTGATTTACAGAAATCACATTGTCCTTAAAGGGTTGGCCAGTGTAAGTCAGGTTCACCTCGAGAACCAAGGCTTTTGCTATTCACGTTGTCGATAGCTGGAGAGGTTAGGTGAGATAGCAGTTAATCAGGCTCAGTGGTGTGAATGTTTTCGTTGTTTGGCAGAGCTTTTTGTGAGGAAAGTGCGCTGATTGACGCACGGCAGTGAAAACCATAAGAAAGCTACCTTGCCGATGACGCTTTATTTTCACCTGTATCTCAGTTGTTTGCTTGTAAGATGTACGCTCACCGATGTTTAAGGTTAGAGTGTGGGCACAGTTGTCTAATAGTTAGACCTTCTCTTTTTTTCTGTCCTCTTTTCTTCTCGGTTAGAGTCTGCGTTCTTTATTCGCGGTTTTATGACAGTCAAGTAACAGCGATAACAACGCATGTATTGTTGCTTTGTGACTATGAATAAAAGGAGGAGATTACTAAAACGATACCCACCTTTGTGTAGAAAAAGCAAAAAAAAAAGTCTGTTGTGTCACAGTTCTTACTTACTGAGTCCGATGGTTCAAGTTTACTGTAATATTTTTTACGTCTATGAACATGAGTTACGGATAGTTTTCATACGTTTTTCACCCCGAACAGACATTGCACCAGCTCAAGGTGCGAACTGAAATACGTACGTGTCGATTCGAAGAAGCCCAGGAAAACATTCTAAGACAACACGCACCCAGGTTGTCACGCATCGTACTAGAAACGTCCTCACTGGAGAATCAGCTACAGTTTGGTTTACCATCACTGGGCCGAGAACTCGGACGTGGTCAATATGGCGTGGTGTACACCTGTGCCAATTGGGGAGGACATTCACGTTTGGCCGTCAAGTCTGTTGTCCCACCTGACGAGAAGCATTGGAAAGATTTGGCTTTGGAAGTTTTCTATAGCAAGTGCGTGCATCTTCTACTGTTCTGCAAATTTGTACACCAAGTTCGCGAGATAACCCCACAGTGTAGTTTTTTTAGGCACCTATATATAATAACTAGGAACAAGCGCGCGGTTAACTAAACACCAAACGAACAACTGTCAATGGTTTCCTAAATTTTACTTGAGATCAGTCACAAAAACGGAAGCCCACATAAATTAACCGTTAGGTTATTTTGAGTTCATAGTAGAGGTTCACGAAAGGTAGACAACATAAGTTCAGCGGGCTGGAAGAACATTATTTGGTTGCATGTCGTGCTCATACAGAAGGAATGACTCGGTTCCGCTCTGAATGTAATCTATGTGCCCAACGATCGAGTGTGACATAGTAGACACCAGATTGAATCATCAGTTAGCGTGGTCAACTTCATAAACGCCCCTGGATACAATTTGGATGTCTGTTCGTTGTTCTGCCGCACACAATCACAGCCGGTGGTAAACACATAAAAAGGCATGCTTTGGGAACGCAGTTCAACAAAGGCATGCGCCTGGTGAGTACAACGAGATACAGATAGGAAAGATTAAAAGTCCGTGGTTCGAAGGGATGACGATCAGTACTTGGAATGTCATTGTCTCATTAATCCTGTTGTCTGATACGGAAAGGGAGAGAAATCAATCAAGTGATATGATCGGAAAAGCATATTTTATAGTGAAAGTACAAACAATTATGAGGGAATAATCAAGCTTAACTGTTTCAGTTTCTGTTGTGCAGTGTCCTGAGCGAAAAAAAACAATGTCTGGCATGAAACAAAAAATGTGAAGGACGAGTTTCGACAAGATCCAAAGCAACTCAAACAGTAAACATACACATCCGTTTGAATGCGTTCCATCCGCTGTGCTACGTAATTACCCGAAGGGTTCTGCTGCGAGCGTCTGCTGATCAATTTCATCGAGTTGCACACAACTTAATTCCAGGCAATTGCCATCATTATGTAGACCCGGTTGAAACGCACAAAAAGCATTCAACTATCACCATCTACAGTCAAAAATTTTTCACAGCCAAAAGTTCTAGAGAGTTTTAACTATTCTTCGCGTGCAAGTTTTCGTTATACGCGGTACACACCCACCATCTCACCTTCAGACAAATACCCGCCCACGAACGGATTGTCACGATGTACGCAAGTGTGATCGATTACGACCATGCCCACGGATCTCAGCCAGCCGTGTTACTGATAATGGAACGTTTAGTACGGGATTTGCACACGGCCATAAAGCAAGGTTTACCTTGGCTAAATCGACTAGTGGTTGCCCAAGACGTGGCTGAAGGGATGCGTTACCTGCACGGTCAAGGTCTGGTGCATCGAGACATCAAACCCAGAAACGTCTTGCTCGACTTCAGCGATCGGGCCAAACTGACAGATATGGGATTCTGTAAACCCCAAGCCATGATCGGGGGCAGCATACTGGGTAAGACTGTGAATACGATAACACCTAACTCATATATCTTCCACGCTTTAGGCACGCCTATGCATATGGCCCCAGAAATATTTGAGCAAAACTACGACAGTTCAGTAGATGTGTATGCGTTCGGAATTCTGTTTTGGTATATCTGCGCTGGCCGGATGCAAATGCCACATAATTTTGAACAATGCGGAGACAAGGATGTGCTGTGGCGCGCAGTACGTAAAGGTAAGTCAGCATTCACTTTACGAACTGACCCAACCATACTCCATACAGGTATGCGACCGGAACGTTTGAAAATTTTCTCCAAGGATTGTTGGGAATTAATGGAACAGTGTTGGTCACGTAATCCACGCAAACGTCCCCATTCTGGTCAGATAATGTGTATGTTAGAACATATTTATGAAGAAGAGTCAAACGGTAGTCATGGCACCGCATCCAGCAAAAAGACAGGAACGAAGACGGATTCAGAATCTGACCCTATATGATCTGATTATCTTTGCCACATCAAGCGTTGTGTAGATGAACCAATTGCATTTAATTTTTCGTACAAACATAAAGCTTGGGAATCAAATTTTATCCAGGGACACTCATTTGCTGCTTTTTAGTGAAACAAACTTAGTACGCAAATATGTGGTTACAAGATGCATTCCAGTTATTTTAATTTTATAACGTTCTACAGACATTGTTGATTTTGTATTCGTTCTCTTCAAAATCAAACGATATTAAACCTTGACATATTATCCTCTATCTTTATTCTGTGTGATCGAACGCCCAGATTTTCCATGGTCCGAATCCGCGGTTGAAACATTTATGTTTTCCGTTTCCGATCAATACACATCCACCCCAAGTGATAATCGAAGAAGGACAGTGAACCACCTGCTGACCCTCGTTATAGTAATTTCGGAGTATTGTAAGACAGAGTGGTCAATGTAGACATAAAAGAGCAACCAATAACGATTGGTCACTTCGTGCGATCAGTCGTAAAGTACGCATCGGCAACCGTGCTTATAAAGTCATACCAGTAGACCGGATACCTGAGCCTTGCGACAAATCAAGGACACAAGAACTACCGAGACAACGACAAAACCTTCATCAACTATATACTTCATAAGAGCTGGTGGTAGTAAACTCGCACTAAACCGACGAACTAGCCTTACGGTCACAGAATTATAAATCTGTTCTAACTAACGTATAGCTTTTATACAAGTATCTGTCGCAGTATGACATCATATCACTTGTGGGTCTCAGACTAGTGAACTGAAAAGATCGCTGTAACCGCGGCTCGAGCCTACAATCGCGTAATTGGGAATCAGTTTTGTTGTCAGTCGACTCATTTAGATAGGTGAGCAGACTTTCATCCCCACATTCATCATAGAAGTGAAGAAATGAAAATGTGCTTGTATTCATCTATTTAACAACATAAGTCGTCTACACGAATTCAGGACCAAAAGCCCCCAATCCGATGATTACTAATCAGTGGCACACGATTCTGTCCACCACTTACAATGTCTGCTTCTCTTGCAGATCGTAGGACAGAGATTGAGAGAGAGGTAGGACTCAACTTATACTTGTACAGTACTGGCTAGAGAAGTGGTTAGGTAAGGCTCCATGAGCATTCTAGGACGCAAATACCATTTCTACTAGTTGTTGAACACGCCTTGAAACCATAAAACATAAAAACGAAAAGTTTATAACACTATTATTGCCCTGATAAATTTCATTGCATCTTCACGAGTGCACACAAAAAACGGTCCACATATTAAAAAACGCGGAAATACCAAAATAGTAGACTTCACTATCGCTAATGATACCAAGTGGCAAGAAACCTATAAACGTTCTTCTAAACACAAATTGGTTTCAACAACAGTCACAACGAAGCTGAACTCAGGACTCGAAACGCAGCTACCGGAACACATTGGTGTTGTGTCGTGAAAATGTGGGATGCGATTGACGATCTGAACGTAATACGTTTGAGTAACCCGTTATTTGACTCAGTTCGGGACTTACTTCATGACCCCGATGTCCACACAGGATGCTTTGCGAGTATAAGACTGCGCCAGTCGGTTTGCACACGAACGTTCTGGACAAGATTATCGCACAGCAGAACTTACAAGCCGATGTTGAACTGGTCGGTGTCACCTCGAGAGGAAAAAGGGTGCACACAGGCATCTAGAGACTTTTTCCAGTCAAAGTTCCATATCATAAGACTGTTGAAATCGTGCAACAAACGGGTTAAAACAACGATTCTTATGTTCTTTAACAGTTATCACTTCCTGAATGATATTCTCAGTATAAGAACGGTCATCCCAATTAAACAGCATATGCACAAAACTTTTTCCAGATGTACAAAGGCATAAAGGTCACAAATATCAACAGTGACTTGCGTTCCATTCATTTTTCAGATAAATTTGTTCGTCATAATACATACCGTAGTAACCATCACACACAGTTGCAGAATACGCTAGTTTACGAACACGAAACTCTAAAAACTATTGGTTAACATTTGCACTAAAACACAGGCAATCACGCGTTGTTGAAAATAAACGAGTTAATAAAGCCGACAACCTAACAGAGCCAGATAAAGTCAGTTTCCTTTGCCCGTAAACATGACAGATTCGGAGATTAAACGGAATCAAATCTGTAAGACCTAATCTGGATCTTATTTCTCCCAACTGCAACCAGAAGTAACAATATCATCTAAACGCTAAGAACAGTGAGAATAGTGAAAAGTTGATTTATACAGTGGAAGAAACTATACAAAAAAGGAAACGCGGTCAAAAGTGAGTGCTTCAATTCCCACTGCGAATTATTCGCTATCCGAGTCGGCAATGACAGGACAAGTTAGTCCAGCTGCCTTTCTGTCCAGGAAACGTTGTCGTGCCTCAGCAATCTGTTCGTCAGTGGTTACGCGGGGTCGAGCATAGATCCAGTTCGGATCAGTTGGTGTCCGCTGATCGGGATTTTTGCTGGATTAGACAAAAAAGATAGAGAAGAGCTGTTAGATAATTAACACTACAAGACAGTATTCAAGATGCACTTCATTGGACAAGGGACAGCAGGTGACACGTTCCAGATACCCGGCCAGGGATGTGGAATTGCATGGAATACCTGAACTCTGACTAACAAGTGGTTTGGAGAGCAAAACTGGTGTGTAATCGCATTGCATTATGGATTTCATGAGAACGCAAAGAACGGAATGTCAATTTGCGCATCCCCCTAGAATCCAAATTAACGCCGAAGTGCGGCAACAAGGGGAAAACGAATTCAACTCCATTAACACAGCTAAAAATAAACTCGCTGCTAAGTAATCTACGTGCCGAAGTAATTGATGAAGCAGCAAGTTGGTAAAATTAATAGTTATGTTCTCTCAAGTTCTGAGTGACATGATGAAGGATGATTGTTTCCTGATTAACTGTGGAAAACAATTAGGTGCTCCAATAGACTAAATACAAAACGCAAACGGAAACCTATTTTTGATGCACGCATCAATGTCGTCTGGGTCTATAGTTATCGCAACAGTTAAAAGTGATACACAAGTGGTGTTCACCATCCAGTCACTTTAAACTTAACCAGTGTTAAAACAACCGACAACTTATCCAGAATGAATCATTAACTAGTTACTATGTTCAATCTGAAGGTCCGTTTGTTTGACCTCCTACCGCTCACAAGCCAGAGATATGTGACTAGGTTAATGCATAGACAAATACTCTTTCCTAGTTTGATGAACCAAACACTTTATGGGGAAATCATAATTCATATTTTGAGTTGATACAAAAAACCCGCATGCGCTAAACCGAGACGTTTTTGGCCAAAGGCGGTGTTACACATGTGCATCTTGTCTAGCGTACCTTTATGTATTATGACAGGTTAGTGCGCGCCCAAGCAATATTCCCACTCCAGATTCACGTGACTATTTTATTGGCCTAACGCATCACACCCCCATAGTCATTCAGTTCCTATTGGCTATTTTGCTGACACTGTTGGCAACACGTGTAATCTATCCTCCATCTTGAAGTATGTCCGTGTACGTTCCTGTCAGCCATCATCAGACAGATGCTGCCAACTTGCACACCACAAGACCTATTTCTATGCCACATATTGGCACGGTTCTGGAGTTAAATGCGACCAGAGCAAATTCGACAGACGTAATGGAGACATCCAGGGCTCGAGTCCACTACAGTATGAGTGAGAGTAAACGTCGATGTAACCGAGCCATCTCAAACTGATGGTGCAAACGCCACGTCACAGTATCTCCGACCCATGTGGAAGATGATTATGAGGAGCCTGGATAACAAAATCCGTCTACAACTGTCATCTGCTCAGAGTTTGAACCTAAGCAAAAATTGCGTAGTAATAAACGAGGTTCTCATACGAGCAGGAATATACCAAAACCCTTCAAAATAGACGGACTTTCCTGTCAGCTTATTCGGCATAGACAAGTATACTAAAACGTAATACCAAAGGTCAAAAGAGTGGATGGTATTCACCCGTAAACAGTTTAAATCTTAAGCTGTTCTTCGGTGCACAATTTACTGTAGATCCACAGAGGGACCTGTACAATACCAGTGAACTTTTGTGTAACGCGTTGGATAACAAATGTGCGATGCCGTAAGGTTGTCTAATAATAAGCAGAACACTGAGTTGAATGAAGACTGAAAGTACAATCCTCATCGGCGAACGGTTATGTACAGTAGCTGATCGCTTCTTTAGTCCGAAAAGATGATACCGTCACGGCAAACGTATTAAGGTAGTGGATTATCAGTCACAAGGGTGCGGTTCGAGTTTCAACCATCTCAAACGTTTCGGTCTAGAAGGAAGCCGTTTAATGGTATCATTCGTCTCACCGCTGACCTAGTAAGTTGCATGGTAGTGAATGCCTTGTGGAGTGAAGGAAAAAAAGCAAAAGATACATTGTGGATATGACTGAACAAAGAAGAAGTGTAGCCAAACAAACGCCAAGGGAAAAAAAGCGGAACTGACAACCATTCACAGTCTATTCCCAACTTTACGGATTATGCAAACGACCCACACTTTCAAGTGCGTCGCAATCAAAAGGAAGAACAAGACAATCAAACTTACCTAAATGTCGCACCGGAACGTTTCTCGGTGGGAGTGGAAGCACCTGTCACGGTGGCATGTTCAGTCTGCTTGTCTTTATCACCAGATCGGTATTGATTATTTGATCGGTGGTCATTACTGCGCCGAATGTGATCACTAATCTCTTCGTTGGACGCTCGCGAGGATTTTGATAGTGGAGACCGGGCGCGCCTGTGTTCTGGTGCACGGCTAGTTTCCTGTCGTGGATCCGGCGCAACCCTATTTTGAGAGCCGGTCGTATGGTGGGATGAGCCAGCTTGCTCTATCGGAGGGCGATATTTGTGGTCACGTGATTCGGATGTTTTTCTGTGGCTATGTGAACGTTCCAGCTTGCGTTGTGGATGTTCGGGACTTCTACATTTTTTATGCTCGGTCCTCTCGCTTCGGCTGTCTGCGTGAGATTTAGAGGATTCTGTTTTGTTCGAACTACCTAATTTAGCATCAGTCGTTGTACGACCTTCCTCCGAAGCCTAGAAAAAATACAGTCTATCGTTAAAATTTGAACAATGTGAAGTTTTGAAGTACTGATAAGATACACTCCATTATTCAAGGTTCATTAAGGATATAATCATTCCAGACCCAAGAATTTCTCGGATTTGTATTTCCTACTTTTATTGCAAACGTTAAGAATTTATCGATGACAAGCTATCAAAATGTGGCAAATTACCGTCCCGTTTGAGTATACCTTGAATACCCTTAATATAAAACGGATAGCTTCAGGTTGTAAGGCCTGATGGCAGTGCAATAAGTGGTACTGCACAATCATGAACCTTCTGCCATAAACTGAATTGCAAGAACCTGCTAACTGGGATAAATCGATCGATTATAACTCCTTAACATAACTGTAACCACTTCACATACACCTCTAAAACCAAGTGCATGCAGCTGTTACCAGCTAGTAAAAAAGTTGCCGGTAAACAAGCAAATTCCACAAAGACTGAAGTTACCCGCAGAATAGCATAAGTTTTGGGCGGTGGTTGCGAAGTAGGGGTTACGCGTTCATCACAGGAGTGCAATTCAGCCACATTTGTTGAAGGCACCTTTAATAGAGAGAAAAGCCCCCGCACTCGAATAAATTCCCACTGGCAAAGGTTGACCGAAATGGATCAGAGGCCGTTGAAGACCTACTAAAGTCTAAAAGTTAGTCTGCCCAGTGTGGTACTATCCCATAGGACTAAACGGAGGGCAGTACAAAAGTAGAAATTCACCAGACTGACGCCAATAAACTTACGCAAGCAAACAGATTTTGTAACCCCATTAAACAAAGTAAAGGGAAAAACCGTTCTGAAACGATAAGCTGCATACTACTTTCAGACCATTCATCACTTGTAGTTAGTACGCAAAATTAGCAATCAGTTTAGAGACAGAAGGCAGGGGACGATAAGAACAACATGATTTCATGAAACCATTTAGTCTTAAGTAAGACATCATTTATGCTTTCATTCATAAACAGTCACGAACTTAATCACAGGACGGTATTCTCCAAGCTACAGTTTACCGTAGGAGCGGCGAGGAACAGGTTAGCAGAAAGTCTTAAATTAATACTACACTTTGAAGTAGCAAAGCGAATTTCATGCAGACTAACTCGTTCACTCATCCTGTTCTGTACGATCCACATACCTTCAAAAGAGAGGTTATATGGAACAAGGTTGTTCGCATGTTCCGTGTCAGTCACTTAAATACTGGAAATAAACCTCGTATCAAGATTACTGGAAGCAAACAAGCTTTTAGAATGTCACGTACGACAGAGTTGACCAGGAATGGCAAGATCAAACATTTCTGGAGAACACTCCTCGAAATGATGAACAAACAACATGGTGGCTCGTAAGCCACCACTCTGTCGACAGAGTGTGCATTCCGCCATCATAACAAACTGACATAATTCTCTGGTACTAATTCGTGAATTAAACAGCACTAGACGTTACAAATCGAAGGCAACCTTCGCACTTAGAACAATTAATAGCAGGGTGCCTACATTTTGCATACAGAACTTAAAGTGAGCGTGAGACAGTACTTCTGTAGTTTTTACTAACCCCTGCTTCATCAATGTAGCAAAAAGAATAACATACTGACCACAAAAAGACGTACAGAATCTTCGGCATAGACTATGGCTACTACAAGGCTACAAGTAACCATGGCAACAGCTGATGACGTCACCGCTAAGGCATTCGCTGACTGTGAAATAAGGTATATTTAGACGTTGCAAGTATACGTAGCTGAACGAGTGACGTGCATTGATACGAACCTTTAGAGGCCTGTGAAAAACATACAATTGGTTTCAGGTGTGTTCAGCTTAGTGGATATTTTTAAACATTGACGCAGCTATGTGCCTCTAAATAACCAGTCAATGAAACGATGTCACAATGAAACGATGTAGGGACCAGACACGACAGTAAAAAATCACAAGTTAAGACTAAATTCTAGCGTCCTCATCACTGCTTGGAATTATTAAACATTAGCAAACCGCTATCCATGTTAGGAGGTCTAATTTATGGCAAGAAACCCTATCCTCCCGACAAACACAGTGCCCTGAACAACTGACCAACCGACGTGCACTTTTGGTGGATTATCACATGCAACCAGTTAGTTACATTAAACCAAATCCACACTCCTCGTCGTTATCTGGCTTGTTGCTAGCCAGTCACCATATCTGGACGACGGTCCTTGATCGTCTATCCCATGTAAATGCGGATTAATAAGCTCAGGTGATCAATAGAGAAGTGGTTCACCAAGAAGTTTTGTCACCGATCTAACATGGAAGACTGATCAAATACATAATTAAAACAGTCATTATAAATATAGCACCCGATAACCACAAGAAGTGGCAAACGTGCCATTACAAAAAAAACATGAATATACAGAAAAGAACACAGGACTAGGTAAACAGTGTCTGCAACTAGGAAGGATACGTTCTATTATTATGCCTCGGAAGAGAACACCCAACAGACAGAATTTATACTGCCATTTGACATGTTGAGTATCCTCACTAATAATGCTGATGTAGTAGACAAATAAACAAACATTCTATCATGGTCCCACGATCGCCGGACTTATGTGCGAAGAAATTAGGAACTTCGGGTTTCCTTTTGATGAGCTTATGCCGCACTCCGCTTTAGTTCTTAAGTTTCAAATGCAACGTCTTTTCGCCTCACGGGCTTCAGAAACAGCTCAGTGACAACAACACCCATTATCAATTGCAAGATCGTCAGTGCAAATTACGTTTAGGTCTGGGTAACCCGTATGTATCGAATAACACCCAGCGTTCTGCGAAGCAAAAGCTAAAGAAGCAACCCTCACATTCTGGCTAAATCAAAATGCACATCATCGGAACATTGCACAGATCTTATTGCAAAAAGAAGTGCAGTCTGCGACTGCTGTGCTGAGAGTCACAAAGAATCCAGCATAATCAACAGTAGTGATCACTCACCTGAAACTTATAGTGAGCACAGAGCCCAAAGTGCATGTTATCAGCTCGATGCATTGACCACCGTATTGGAATGAAGTCCCTGAAACGCGGTATAAGTCGAATTTCAGTCATTAAACCATCAGCGTTAGACTGGCCGGTTGATCAAGCGCTTTTAAAGTGCAAACGTTGAATTGCGTCTATGCCAACCAATACCTTAGACCTACGCGGTGGAAGGAAGGAACCGAAATGTTGACGGCAGATTAGGCCTATCGCGACAGTGTTTCTAATATTAACTACATCTCAAGAATTCCTAGAACTGGAAGAGAGAGGGTGGAAGAACTAGAAATGAAAGAATAATGATGATGGAATCAAAATCGGCATTCTGGGACGTATTTACTCTGGTGGATGTAGCAGATACGGCCCAACCTGCGCGACGGTCGAGACAGCAGGGTGACATAAATACAGTGATGAATCATGGTTATTTGCGGATCGAAATAATGCCAGAACGCCAAAAGCCAGACAGACCGATTAGGGTTCTCAATCAAAGCACTTAGCTAAATAGACTGTACTAAAATATGGCATGTGGTTAGAAGCATACAGGAATTCTCATTTAACACGGGACTAAGAGGCTAGCCTCAACCAACAGGACCTTGACATCGTGGCCCACCATCGCTTGGCTTGCTTGACGATGTTAACGTAAATATCACACTACCGGAGTTAGTTTAATCAGTAAGTGGGATAGGCAAGCCGTCACATCGTACTAAGGTCCTGAAGTGATTAACACAAGCTCATAGTAGCTCGGTTAGTAACGCTGGTTTCGTTGGTTTTTAAAAGGTGCGTCCACGAATACGAAATCGCAGACAACACTTTCAACAACTTTTATTTATTCATGTTCTTACCAGGTTAAAATTAAGCCACCAAACGTCCGTAGACTAGTTATAGAGATAAAAATGAATATTTCTATACGATTAACAGTTTGGGAAGACGATGAAGCAGTCCAGCCGACGTTTGGAAGTTAGCAGTCCGACTTACACTCCCTACAATAGAAAGAGGAAACTAACCTTATCTTTCTTCTCCGAACTGACAGCGCCGGAAATAGACTCTTTCTCGCTTGCAGTTTCCATCCCATGTTGATACATATAGCGATAGAATCCGCCCAGCCCATCCTGAGTAGTCACGTCCATCAATTTCTCCCGCATCTGTTCCTCCTCGCGTTGAACTACAAGCTCACGTAGCTGAGAAAGTTTGTCCTAGAAAAAGTGAAAGTACACGTTCAAACAACCAAAGTCGATTGTGGACTCACTTTGTACGCTGACGTAACAAACGCCTCCTTGTCACCATACAAATCTGATTCAGCTTCAATTTCCTTTTGAGCTTTACGTTCGGAACAGAGTTCACGTTCCAATTTGCGCTCGTTGGCAGTGCGTAGCAAACGATCCACATATTTAGGCTGCCGGAGCACAACACGAACGGTTCAAACTGTGAAACATGACCTACCTGCTTTTTCGTTCCTTGTTGCGCCGAACCCAACTGAAGATCTTTTTCGCTTCGAATAGTATCGTAAATCTCATCATATTGAAAAACGGACGGATCTTCTTCTAAAGCTTTTTCGTAATCCGACTTGGTCTAGAAAATTGCATATGATTATAAGATGAACTGAAAACCTTTCGATGAATCTTTGCCTGATGCGTGGTGGACAAACCAGAAGTGACTCGAGGGAGTTTCTGTGCAAAAGAAAGCTTACTTTTTCTCCCATAGGGCTACTTACTAAAGGTGCTGTTCCCTCTTCATCATCTGAATCAACATTAAACACGGATTCAATGCGTTGTTTCACGTTGTCATTTGTTTTGCGTGTTGGGAAACTCAGTCCATAAACTTTCTTCTCTTGATTTTCAATCATTAAACTAAATAAGGTGATATTCGAAACCGGTTTTGGAGGGAACGCTCACTGAAGGAAGACGAAAACCCCCAAAGTATGACTGTAGGTAAAGCAAACAAGTAAAACATTCAATTGCCGAAAAACTGTTATCCGTGCACAAAACTGGTGAGCCGGATGAAACTAAGAAGTTAGCCGCCTAAATGTATCGAAGTAAACATTGCTGCGGCAATAAATCTAGTTATCAGTAGCCGATTAAGTGTTCGACGTGCGAGGTCTGGAGAAATTCACCTCTCGTAAACAAGTAAAACACATGATCTAGCTAATGTAAAAGCTACTTGATGCGTAGCTGAAACGTGTTTCTTATATCGATTATAATTTAACTAGTTAAGTGAGAGATCAGACAGATACATCTGTCCATCCAAAATGTGCAACAGTGTCATGGAACAGGCCGGGATAGAATACCGTGGAACTACATGAGCAACACGTGTGCTAAAGTAGTCATCCTATGTAACACCGAATCAGAAAGTGTCCGTAACCTGCGATGTCACCAAACAACGGGGTTTACTGAGTGAAAGTGGGTGAACTCAACAGGTGACCTTTTCAGACTCAAGGGTAGATATAACTCTAATAAGCCTAATGTTTCAGTCCCAGGGATTTTCCATTTGGACATAAAAAACGATCCTAATTTCCTTTTACATTCGGCAATGATGTGCATCTGTTTGCAACGGCGACCGACTTGTTGCCTGTAGCGGCAAAATGACAGATGGGCTGAGCACTTCCAGGAGCAATTCGAATGACTCGGGCCTACACAGTTAGGCGTGGAAGACAAAGAAAATGTAGTAAGTTATGACATTCTTGACTATCCTCTATCAGAAACCGAGGTCGCTTTGGAGCGTGAGTCGTTAAAACGTAATAGAACCCCATGTCCGAAACTTCCTTCTCTAGCTGCTCCTAAAGATGATAAGGGACTGTTGTCTGGACTGATTACATTCTTTTGTTCCATCTGACACGAAATGACCGCACGAAGTGAAAAACGTGCCACAATATATCGGCAAAAAAGATTGTGAGAGGTAAAGAAGGGTGTGGAGAGAAGAAACTAGAACTGCACCAGTGCATACGGAGACTCACAACACGAGCGTCATTGACCTCTATGTCTCACCATATCAGGTGAGGCCATGTCGACGTGCACCGGCAAACGCCATCCGAGCCGATTTCTAATCCCGTAAGATACTCCACTAGCACTGGTACAGCCTCCAAGGTACATGAACTTCTCAACCACCTGCAACAATCCACCACCAAGGGTGAGAGCAAGCGCAGAGCCCTGACAATTTTGCAAAAACACGTTGCACTTAGAAGGTGTGAAGAGGTCATATCAAGCTGACGAACTGAAGGCTCTAGTCTATAAGATGTTCTGGACTCCATGAGACTCCCTACGGTTTGGAACAATGTCGTCTGCATACCACGTGTACCAAAGTTGAATGTCTGGGAGCAGTTCTACACCATCATACCTGTAGCCTGTCACAGCGCACTCCAGGATTTTGTCTACTGCAAAGTTGAACGGGAAAGGGGAGCTGGACATCTTTGTCGCACCCCACCTCAGATGTCGAGGTCTGACAGTAAATCGCCTGAAGTATGTCAATATAGTGAAAACGTTATCAATGGGGGACCGAAGATGTGCATCATGACGGGCGTATGGCAAACTACTTTCAAATTCAAATGTGCCAAAACATCAAGCGACAGTTACAGACATATTAGTCTTTTCTCTATCGCGTTCAAGGTACTCACGGATTTCATAATACGGTGGCTTTCGAAACACGAGGAGAACCGCATGAGGGAAGAACGAGCGGGTTTACGGCCCGGTCGCAGAGGATCGATCATGTCCCCACCTTGTAATAGACACAGTAGCTTCGGTACTCCTTTTCTCACCTGACGGTTGCTGCATTTTTGGACCTGAAGGCCGCTTTTAATTTGGTTGCACGACATACTCCCTGGGGTTTACTGTACTGAAGAATCTCGGTGAAGAATGTCAATTTGTCGAAATTGTTGATTGCCCGCTCTGAGTGCAGTCTGAATCTGTGCGCAGCTACATGGAACGTTCTCTACGTCAAGTGGACTGCGAGGTATCCAATCTTCCCGCCTCTTCATCAATGTGGTAGATGTTAATCCAAAAAGAACAATCGGACATTTCAAGGACCTCGGCATAGAACCTCTGCCAGGTAGTAATGACGATGAGCACACGGACGACATTGCTTTTAGTTTTTCTGCAAACAGCATGCTTGTTGTGCAGAACCCAGTCAATGATACTAGTCTGTATAGTGTGTGCTTTCCGCCTTCAAAGTGTACAGTACTGTTGTAAGATTGATTCGGCGCTGAGCCTATATCCGCTGTTTTCGAGCAGGTCAATCAAGACTATCGCCCATTTAGGTGGTGACATTTCATCGGTTTTTTACACTGCTGACCATGTGTCCATAAGAATAACGACTTCTGTCATTTGTGGCGTCACAAAGCCGTCCAACTGTTACTTAATGAGTTTGCGGGGCGCGTGTGCACTCAGTTCCGTTTTATGGATCGGAGGCTTGGCCCACTCGTGCGGAAGGTCCTAAATCAAATGAGCTAACTGTTTTAAAAATGCGACAGTTCATCGGCACATAATTGGAAAATGTGCAAACGCAACCGATAACCAAAGTAATGAAAACACATAATCAGTGCCAGTTGTGTAACGTACTCAGTATACCGGAGGAGAATCTGACGCGCAGCGAACTGATCAGTGTGGTTGCTAATAAATGGAAGAAACCGCAGGGCGGTCAGTCGATACTGCTACCACGGTTTGTAAAGGACTTGACAGCACTGCGGAACAAGATTGGTAATTGTCATGAACCCAGGTGTGGAAGATCGAGACGATCCGTGCCGTTAGCTGGAAACGCCCTCGGACATGACGGTGTTGCAGTCAATGGCGAATCTGTATCCGTAAGATGACTAGCCCTTCTTCATGAATGTCTATTGTTTATTACTTGTTAATCGTCTACGTTATGCACTATTACCAGGACAGACGACAGTCCTGGCCACAGTACATACATGTACGGCAGGAAGCCAAAAATGATTAGGACGATTAGTACTTATTATGAGCGACTTCAGGATTCTGAAAGTGACTTGGACTTACCTCGGACAAGTCTCAGGGGATATATCCGATAAACAGGTATCAAAAGTGCGATAAAAATGGGACTCAATACACAAACACATTGGTTAAGACAATTACTCTATTTGTTAGGTTTCATGGTCGTTCGTGAGAACCATTACGTTGATCAGAAAATTACTCCCCTTCACCTTGGATACAAAGACCAACAAACCATGGTTTTCGACTTCATTCGATTTTGCACACGACCGACTTTAACCCGGTCTAATTTGACGATCTGAGGAATCATCTCAGTAAGGCTTCTGTGAAGATAGATTCCACTGTTTCCGGAGTCCAACCACAAAGTAGACTTGTAGTACATAAGCCACAATTCCACCATGCTACCCTCTTCCAAGTATATATATATCCACGAAACAATGTCATTCTGGAAAACCAGAAACACTGAAGCCTTTATCAAAGTGCACCGTCGGTGCAAATTGGAAATCTAGTATGGGGTCTGCAGTATAAATCAAAGTGCTCGAAATGGAGCAGATAAATGAGAACTTTGTTTTCAACCATAAACATCAATAACGTGAAAACCCTTTTCCGGCTCGACTGCTAAATTAAGCAAACGGTGTTGCCCTGCATGTGTTAGATTGAGTTCTCTTCACCTATCACTATCCAAAATTGCGATGAACGATACACGCGCATTGCCAGATCAAGGGATATGTAGTACACCGGTAGAGGCGGTCGTAGAACTGTAGCTGTGTGCGGGCACCCCACCGCCTTCTGGACGGTCATTCGCTGATGTGGTTGCGAAGGGCACGGAGGACGGGGTTGCGGTAATTTCAAAGGATGTAAGTGTGAGAGTCCAGGAGCATGTGGTTGTGAAAGCCTTGGAGGACCCAGCCGCACCGAGGAAGGAGAAAACTGAAGTTCGACACCAACAGAAGAACCAGCCAAAGATGACCACATCCGCCTCCAGACCCACAGTAGCAGAGGTTACATATGCCCAAAGTGGTCATGCAGACCCCCCCCCGTAGGCATTCAGAGGGAGGAAGCTCGACCAAGATCTACGAAAGTATACCCACCACGCGATCAGTGTGTGATAGTATTTAATCTTCCTGAGGCTACCACCCAAATTTCCCAGTCAAGGTTGGATCACAACATTGCCACTTTTCGTGATTTGCTTATCAAGATGTTCAAAACTTAGAAGGAAGATTTAGCTGCTAAAATAACAGTACGCTCAGCATTTCGACTTGGCCGGAAGACGGATGATACCAGTGTGTCACGGCGACCACTCAAAGTGGTTCTGGGAACTGCATTGGAAGCTCGCCTGCTCTTGCAACGGTCGTCAAGGGTGCGCGGTGTGGACGTCCGCATTGCGAGACACCCGGCCCCAGAGGATCGTGAACGCTTGAAGACTGCCTTAAAGGAACTGCAGGATAGAAAAGATAAGGGGGAGTCCGACTTGTTTGTTCAAAATTTTCAGGTCAAACGGAGAAGGCCACAAGTCCGTTGGAAGCCCCTAGTGTTCCCCGTTTCCCCTAGACGGGGTAGTGCAACAGAGCCTCCAGCAAGACTACCCACCACTCTCCCCTAGACCAGGGAAGTGGAAGCAAGCTTAGATCGAACGAGAGTGGTGTACTCAAACGTTCGGAGCATCCTAAACAAGCTGGATGAGGTAGAGCAATGGGTTGGAAGTAATAACCCTGCAGTCATGGCCCTTATTGAGAGGTCGTTGTCAGAGGACGTGATGGACGCTGATGTCTCCATCCCCGGATATACCCTCTTCCGCTCGGACCGCTCCAGTAATAGTGGTCGACAAGCAGGAGGGGTGATGCTTTTTATTCGTGATAACATTCCCGCCACTCTCATGTTAGCCAGAGCCGATGACGACGGTACTTACGACGGACTGTGGTGCAAGATAAAGTTAACACCAAACAGCTCTACCATGGACAGTGTTATATATCGCTCTCCTGGATCGTTTCCACCTCAACTGTTAGACGATTTAAGGATATTCGGAGCATCTAACCAGTGCTTGATATTGGGGAATTTCAACGCACCTCACATCAACTGGAGAACACTAGCCTGCAACAGTGGCTCAGACCGTTTTTCAGAGACACTGCATCGGCTAGTCGTGGACGTGTTATGCTTGTACCAGCATGTGGAAGCTCCCACACGGTTACAGGCTGAAAGCCGCTCTAGGTTGGGTCTGGTATTTTCCGCATTAGAGTCCGACATCAACCGTGTTGACATCTTGCCCCCAATAGGGAGCAGTGACCATGCGCTATTGAATATACGGTGGGCAAGGGGTGAACTGCGGACAACACCTACCTCGATTCGACGAAATATCTGGAGGATTCCGTTCGGAGTATTGAAATAGGCTGCGCGAATACGACTGGGGCGGCAGCACAAACACGGTTGATGGGCGTTGATGCAAAAACAGAGATAACCTGCTGGCTCTCGTGGAACGGTTCGCACCGGTGCCCCGTGGTCGCCCCCACTCTAAGGGGCCACCGTGGTCCAATGTCAAATTGCGTGTCATCCTCAGGCGCAGACACCGACAGTGGATGAACTACCGGGATGGTCATGGCGCCTACGATGCTTACCAGAAGACACTGAACGAATGTAACGCCATTAAGATAAGAAAGCGTCAGCAATTCGAGGAAAGGCTGACCGTGGAATCGGCCACAGCACCCAAAAGGCTCTGGGCGTATATCCGCCGGAAGACCAGAACTAAGGCGGCAATCCCAGCACTGATGGATCAGAGAGGAAACGAGGTGGTTGAGGACTGGGATAAAGCTCAGCTACTGGCTGGGCATTATGATTCTGTTTACTCCCACTATAGTGCTAAATCTGCCGTGCCTGATGACATTGGACCATGCCTGATCGACACGCTACTTAGCGTTGAAGAGGTGCAGCGCGAGCTCAGATCGATCGATGTCAACAAGTCTCCCGGACCGGATAACATCCACCCTTTATTGATGCGTGAACTGGCGGTGGAATTGGCTGTGCCACTGACGGACATGTATCAACAGTCCTCGAACGAAGGCAGACTGTCAACGGAGTGGGAACGAGCGCTGATTGTACCTATGTACAAAGGAGGAGGGCGATCGGAAGCTGTCAATTACCGACCAGTATCCTTGAATTGCGTACTTGGTAAAGTAATGGAGCAGCTAATCGCCCGTCGTCTCCAGGGGCATCTGAACCAACTCTCGACG
>LUCH01003439.1:6493-64637 GCA_013368495.1 Paragonimus heterotremus
TTTATATTCGTCCTAGATTTCCAAATTTTGTCACAGACCTCTCATTCTGCTGTGAGTAATAATCGCGTTCTACATTCCACCCATTGTATCGCGATGACCGTTGAAAGGAAAGAAGGTGATCTGATGTCCCGTCTGACAGTAGTGTCATCTGAAGCTCTTACTAACACTTGACGTACTTGTTCATCATCGCCAGAAAATACCTCTGTGATTATATCACACAGCGAGGCACTCCTGGAAGTCTTTCCGTGAAGAACTACATTGCCTGCCTGAAGACCGCGCGAAGGCTTTAATCACTTAAGTGTAACCTGTAGCTTGGGTAGATATTCACACCGCGACTGTCTTCAGAACACATAAGATAAGCGTTGCGCTTGTCTTCAGCCCTTGGTGTAACGTTCACCCAATATCACCCCATCTTTAATTTGGCCTACCCTCGAGCGCAGCAAGGGCAATTCACTGATATGAAGCACCTGGGAATTACCTGGATCGTCATAAACATACAAGAGTTACCCAATTTTGACGATCCTCCCAGCTTCCGCCATGTAGGTGTTAAGTGACTATTTATCCATTACCTACTGTTGTGTTATAAACGAATGCACTCACCGTTCGAATCATTTTTTCCAAAGATTCGCCTTGATGGCATGCACCCAAATCAGCAACTTAATTCGATAGCCTATCTGTAAACATGCACTGGTCCAAATGTTTTCAACTTTGTTTTAGCTCCAAGTCGGCTCCAGCAATGCTGGAACCGCTGTTACTGTAAATACCCTCCTGTATGCCCCACCTTACAAAAATCACATCAGAGTCATGGAGAAGTCAGCAGACTATGTGACTGCCACGAGTCTGCAAACATGTAAATATGCTGCCATAACTTTTGATCCAATATCGTCCTATACGCACCTTGAATAGACCGAAATAATCCACTCCGCAGTAACTGAATTGGCAACCGTCCGTCAATGTTCTCATCAATGGGACTGGCGCCGTCGTGTGGGTGCACTGCTTAGCGTAAACGCTTTCACAGTAACAGCGCTCACCTAACATGTTTAACGACAGCCCTACCTTTCAACATTCCAAAACCGTCTCCCAGTGCTGGCAAGAACATGCGATTCACCCATGTGCCCTTCGGATTTGTGGTAATGACGTATAAGATGGCTTGTGACAGACCCGTGACAAGGAATGATCACCAGGTTTGCACTGTTTCCATTCTATAGTCGGATTCGTCCCCCAAGATACAGCGTTCCATCTATCAAAGCTGGTCGCAGTCTTTCACGTCTATCCATTACATCTGAGTTTATGATGGAGGCAACTGGTGACTTCAGTTTCCGGAAAAACTTGTGTTCTCGTACGAACTTTATTATTTTCATACGAGGTTTTCATTTTGGACACACAAAATTACCCCGCTCTGAATGACGCACCTTGTCTGGTGCACATCGCCACCAACACAAAGCTAACATAATGTTATATCCAAGCATCCACCGGCAGTAACCTATTCCAATTAGGGAAGCTTGGCAACATTTTATCCAATGAAAAAATTAAGTTATGGTTCGTGGTAACCACGAGAATGCGTCTTATCTCGGGATCATTTTTTACCAAGCCTGAAAAAGTTGGCATCTCCGTCCATTGTTCTCTGGGATTTAACAGAAGGCCCGAACCCTGTAACTAGAGTTCCACTCCCTTGTCCGAAGCATGTGATAGTCTCCTACAAGTCACACTGGTCGGAGTTAATTCCGAAGACGTGTCTCCAGTGACAGACAAGGGTGGAATTTTGATCGTGCCCTACACGATTGGCAATGAATGTTACAAAAGGTGATAAAGTGTCCTGCATTTATTGTAATACTATTGTAGAATCGATCCACGGCACAAAGTTACTGACTGGAATTCTTAACTCAGGAATCAGGAAGTACATTATCTTGGACAACAGAACGGCTGTCGTGAGCTCCAACTTTGATATCGTGACTACCATCAGAAAGCCGAATTGAAAACCACTAGTCGGGACAACCACCATTCGATACCCCCAGCTCCGTAACCGACTTCAGGCGCACCACAGAACAATTCGACAAGGTTTGCTGAGGAAAGCCCGCAAATCATGCATCTGGGCAATACCACGCTGTCTGCAAATTTGACGTCGTTCAGCCAACCTTCCCAGCCTGCCTGATCACACTTCTTTACATCAGAGTCTCAACCGATGCCTTGGTGACAAAGGTCCTGAGGCAACCTGCAAACGGGCAACAAAATTAATGCCACTACTCCCAAGGGATCGTACAACGAAGCCATAAAATTTAATATTCCTCTTTTCAGATAACTGATATGAAGGAGGTTGATTTGAAACGGAAAGCAGCCGTCTGCCACTTTGGACCGCATGCCCAGAGCTCGTTGATATTCACAAATAATCAGTCCAAGATTCCGGAAGTCAACAATTTTTTCTTCGTTGGGTAATTGTTCAACGTCTTCACTACGGTTAGAAACCCACTTGGTGGGTCTGAACCAACACAACCGCAGCTTCGCTTGAAGTTCATCTACCACAGCCCTGACCTCGGATGTCGAGTCGGATGACATCAGACGGTTATCCACGTAGACATTTTCTTTCACTTTGGCTCCAGTCTCCGGTGGAAACATCTGTTGATTATCCGCAGCTACTTTTGTGGTGCGAAAATTGCACAATATGGCGACGATGTTGCTTTAAAGAAGTGGACATTCAGTTCGTAAGTATCCGGTGGTCCATCAAATGAATCAGGACCCTGTCAAAGAAAACTTAATGTGCACCGGTCACAACATGACGCACTCGTTTGCAAGAACGTCCCTTCAACGTCAGCGGAGACCGTCACCAGATACTTGCGAAAACAAAAAATACCCCTAACAAACTGTAAATCAAATCCGAACCCTGAAGTAGGGTGTCTTGAGGGATACACCCCGGCTTTCAGCGTCACAATGAAAGACTATTCGTATCCCACCAGGTGCATTCGAGTTGAGCACAAGATGGTGTGGCAAGTACCATCTCCGTGTTGCAGTTGTAACACTTACATTTTTAGCCTTTTACTGATATGCTCCAGTATCACAGCCGAATAACCAGCGTTTAAGTTTTGGTCTCGAATCAACCTTCTCTTCAAGGCAGGAAGGCGTTCCCTAGCCATCTCTTTATTGTTGTGCAAAACCCAACTATCTTGTCCCCATGGCAAGCCCACCTCATAAAGACCGTCCTCAAATACTACATTGTTTTCGGTAACACTTAACGTTTGTTTGTCCTCCATCGAGGGCTCTTTGTCTTCCGAAGTGCTTACATCAGTGAAGTCTAACGCGCACATCCTTCGGGTCAAATCATCCAACAAGACCTGACGTGACTCGACGAGGTTTACACGTTGCTCATTCCGGGTTATTGTACGACGCACACGTCGGAGACTTTTCTTTCTCTCTCTTTTTCTTATTCCCATGAGCATCCGTTATGCAGGGAAAATTTTCGCGATGATTAGGAGCTCAAAACCCCGTATTAACCAAGCGACTAGCGAGATTTTCAACAGCTGACCTTTTCGAACAGTCGACGAACTCCCGCGCTGGAGTCTGTACAATTCCTCGCCAGATTTTGGAAATTCTCGTCCTCCCCCGCCCAGACTGAATTATTCCAACATTTCTCTGACAGAAGTTACGTCAAATAACGGCGAAATCATTCGAGGGCGTATTTGCACGTATTTTCCGGCGTGACCTTGGAATATTTGAAACGTCGTCTTTACCTAACCTTGTATAAGGTAAATTAATGTAACGTCTCGTCTTTTGGACTGAATCTGTGGGACAGACAAACGATTTTCTTCCCCGGTTCGTACATTCAACGTTGTAAACGATGACTATTTTCCCTCTAATCACGTCTTCTTTTGTCGACAGATTCCATGTTCGTTTTTTTATATACTTATTTGTTGCTTTACGACGCATGTAATTTTCTGTCATGATTGCGCACATTCGAGCGTGTTCAACACAAATGCGTTGAAAGATACATATTATTTTTGTTAGTACAAACACTAATATCTTCATACTTTGAGCGATCACTGCTGATTTCGAGCACATAAAAAACGCCGTGGTCTTCGTCTATTTTCCCAAACAAATTCTGAACTCTTTGAAGCTAAAATACTCTCATCCTTCAATACACCTTTGAATCCCTGTAGATAATATACCACCTAGAATCAAACTTATATATAATACATCATTTATCAACGTAGGTTGGTTAGCTACTAACTGAACATGAAAGGCTACTTCAGGGGAAAACCATGTGTATTATCACAACACCCACCATTACTATTTTCAGTCTTGGCGCCAAATGAGGAACACACAAATTAACGGTCGGCCGAAACAAACATTTCAAGACGTGATAATTTTTGCCTCGGAAACCAACGATTTTCAGATCCCTGAGCGATACCAACAATGTATTGCGAGATATTCACGGATCTCTCATTATTTCACTGTTTGACGGCAAATTTTCTCCCAACAGAAATTTTCAGCTCGTTTTTCAAACTTCGACGGAAATACGAGTTTGTGGTGTTAAACCTGTACTCGCTCCCCCATTACCTTAGGAGATTTCTGCGTTGGATTAAATGATGGCACATTTTCCTCGAGGTCATCAGACGATGATGCTGAGATCTGTGGCGAGGCAATCCTTTTATTTAAAATTTGGAAAGAACATCGGGAAACGTGTCCGGGCTTTACAATGTGACATACGTAACGGACGCTTACACTGTACCCACGTTTCAGTCGCCCCTGAACTACAGTTGCATTAAGAGGAGCCGTCCGGATCGGCTGAAGTTTCGATGCCTGCAGTGTCGCTCGCTGGGTGTTAAACTGAGTCCCCTTCAGGGACCATCATCTAAAATCAAGGCGAATGTTTAGTGTATTCTGTCGCATCCAAAGCGATGTAGCACGCCAGCAGAGGTGATCGCAGAAGCAACGCGGCGTGTGGGTGCCCCGGCTCTTTCTGAACTAACACTTCCTGATGAGGTCGAGAGAGTCCCGGAGGGCGTAGCTGCAAGAGACTCGGATCGTATGTTCGCGAGAACCTTCGGGAACTCCGCCGAAACAAATAAGCATGGAACCGGAAGTAGACACTACGGGAAGATTGAATCAAAAATGGCCGCCTCCACCATCACACCGAAGCCGCAGAGATCAGTTATGCTTTAGATGGCCGTGCAGTCTGCCACGCAGACATTCGAGGAGTGGAACCTCGGCTGAGGCCTGGGAAAGTACGTCAACCACGCGACCAATGCGTGATAGTATACAACCTTCCTATGGCTACAAACCGAATTCTTCAGCCACTGCTGGAACGCCATATTGTTATTTTTCGTGACTGACTAATCATGGTGTTCATAATTGTATATCTGGCTAAGAAAACCAATGTACGCGCATCACTCTGCCATGATCAGAAGGCAGATTATATAAGTGCATCACGGAAGTTATTCAAAGGTGTCCTGGGAACTGTGTCGGAAACTTCCCTAGTCCTGCAACGATCGTCAAATGTGCTCCGTACGGACGTGCACATAGTGAGAAACCTGGCCCAAGAGGATCGTGAACACCCGAAGGTCGCCCTAAAGGAACTACGTGATAAAAATAAAGAGGAGTCTGACCTATTCATCCAGGATTTTCAGGTCAGACAGAAGAGGCTTCAGGTCCGATGAAAACCTCTCCTTTTCCCCTTGTTTCACTTGGACAGAGGAGAGCGGTAGAGTCTGGGGTAATAGTTTCCGGCGCTCTACTCTCCAAAAGCACCGAATCAAGTTTACTTTGGAAGAGAGTGGCACAGTCAGACGTTCAGAGCCTCTAAAATAAGATGGACGAGGCAAATTAGTAGACTGGAAGTAATAGCCCTGCAGTCATGGCCCTTACTTAGGTGTGCTTTTCAGGGGAATTGTTGAACGCCGAGGTCCCCTTCGGACACACTCTCTTTCACTCGGACCGCTGAGGTGTTAGTGATCGGCAAGCAGAAGGGTTAATGCGGTTACACTTTTGCTTCTCTCATGCTAGCCAGAGCCGACACTCACGGTATATATGAGGGACTGTGGTGCGAGATGAAATTACCACCGAACAGCTACACCACGCTTGGCGTTATATAACGCCCCCCTCGGATCGTTTCTGACTCAACCACCAGACGATCTGAAATGTTTTGGAGCGAATAACCGCTGGTTGATAATTAGACTTTAGCGCACCTTGTATCGGTTGGAGAACACAAGCATGCACTAGTGTTTCAGGCCGTTTTCTGAGTCACTTCTCTGACTGACTGTTGACGCGCTGTGCCTGTATCAACACGTGGGAGCTCCCACGCGGTCGCAGACGGGTTGGCGCTGCAAGTTGGACTGAGCGTTTCCACACGAAAGTCCCACAGGTAGTTAGCCTTCAGTAGGGAGGATTGACCGTGCGCTACTATATACAATGATGGGTAAGGGGCGAACCGCAGGCAACGCCCATCTAGGTGCGACGAAATATCGTGAGAATTTTATCCGAAGACCTGAAGGAGGTCGCACGTACTTACGACTGGGGCAGTTGCACGATGATAGTTGACGTGCACTGATGCAAAATTAGACATTCTGTTGGCTGTCGTGGAACCGTTCACACTGATGTCTCGGGGTCGCTCTCAGTCCACATAGCCGCCGTGGTTCGATGTTGAACTGCGTGCCACCCTAAAGTGCGGACACCGGCAATGGATGGGCAGCCGGGCTGGCCATGGCCTCTACGATGCATACGGAAAAACACGGAATGAATGTAATACCATGAAGCTGAGAAAGCGTCATTAGTACGAGGCAAACCAATCGCGGAGTCGGCAACAGCACCCAACAGACCGTGGGCGTACCTCCGATGACTCACAAGGTACACGGCGCAAATCCCGTCACTGATGCATCACCATGAAAACGAGGTTTTTGAACTTTTAGACAAGGTTCAGTTAATGAATCGGCATTACGTTTTGGACTACTCTTAGGACAAGGCGCAGTCTGCCTTGCTGGATGCTGCTGTACCATGTTTTGTCGAAATGCTATTTAGTGTTGATGAAGTAGAACATGAGCCTAGGCTGATTGATGTCAATAAATCTGCCGGCCCTGATATTATCCACCCATTGTAAATACGTGAGATTACGGTGCAATTATTTCTACCCGTGACGGACATGTATCGGCGGTTTCTGAACAAAACAACCCACCAGAAGAGTGAAACCAATGGCTGCGCCAATGTGCAAGGGAGGAGGAAGGTCGGGAGCTGTCAAACACCGACCAGTATGATCAACTTACGTATCTGGCAAGGTGATGGAGCAACTTGTAGCATGTCGCCTTCAGCAGCATCTGGACCGTTTCAGGATCCTCAGTGAAAGGCAGTATGGGATCCGAGGAGGGCGATCGTGCCTGAAAAATACTTTGCTTGCCGGAGGGCGATGGATGGGAGCAACCGCCAATAGCAAAACTCTGGACGTGATTCTCGATTTCATGAAGGCTTTCGACAGTGTTTCACATAACCATGTGCTCACAAAGCTGACAGCCTACGCCGTCAGCTCACCTGTAACAAACTGGATAACAGGCTTCCTCCACGGCGTTATTCACCGCCATGGTAAACCAACACATATCTGACTGGCTGTCTGCTTCAGGTGGTGTGCCACAAGGATTCGTGTTCAAGCCGTTATTGCTTTCAATTTCCATTAATGACCTACTTGGACGGTGGTAGTCGTCTGCCCTCGTTATCGCTGATGACATGAAAATATGATGGACCGTCTATTCGGATCAGGATAGCGAAATATCGCAACAGGACCTGGATACGATATAAACATGGACAGCTCAATACAGCTTGCCCCTCAACTCATAGAAATACCCCTTTATGCACGCGGGAGATGTCACGGATGTTAGCCAATGTTTTGGAGGTCACTTGTTACCACAGTGTAATAACGAACGAGACCTCGGAGTGCTGGTGTTTGACATCCCAAAGACAGGTTCACACCACGCAGCCTGGGTTAAAGCTAAGAACGTGCTTGACGCTATCCGTCGATACTTCATTAGAGTGTATATAGAGGCCTTTTGTTTACTCCCCTCGCCTCATGTTCGTCCGAGACTGTGGTATGGCTACGCTCCAGTGTTCCCTTGTACACAAAGTGAGATATCTTGACTTAAAAGAGTACAGAGGGCGGCCACACGTATGCTTGTTGGGATGAGGCCTCTCACATAACCGACGGCTAGGTGTGCCCCGGATTTACCGGCGACTTCGTGATGACTTCATTGTGATACGCCGTATTTTGTGAGGCGACATGGACGAGGAAATCGGAACAGAGTTCTTATTATGAAATAGGCACATATTCTGGGGCCATCCTCTCATGGTCCCCAAGTAGCGCCAAGGACCACTCCACTCTCTACTCCATCTGTCTCGACGGGCTGTCAATAGCTGGAGTGCGCTATTGCCGGCGCAAGCATCCAGTGACGCGGCCTTCAAACGACTCATGATTGCGCATATGGTAGCGCGCTGGGAGAAGGAGGACAGCTAACGCATTGCTTATTTTGCTGTCCACACGCACAGTGAAGAGGCTCCTACAGTCGGCGACTTCTACGTTCTATCAGTGAACAATCAGAAACCTCATTGTTGAGACGCGTATGCCTTGAGCAACAGTGGCCTACCCTTTGGGATTCATCCAGGAAGAACTTTATGGCTCCGAAGTTTACATTCCTGGGCCACATTTTGCTGAAACTTAATTTTGGCACGTGTTTCTACTCCGTCTTCTACGCCTCCCAATCCAAGTATACTGGATCAAGCAAGGTAGGGTTTTTCAAGAACAACCAAGGTCGTTGTACCTGCAGTCATCGGTCTGCTGGGTACCTTTTAGTTTGGGGGTAAAAACTTCCTCAAGTGGGAGTACTCTCCTGTTTTTCTTGGAGTTTAGTCGTCATATTCGGTACTAGGTGTCTGTGATTCGTATAAGTTCTCGCGTTGGCAGTTTCCAGGTTTTTATGGCCCCGCGAATCACGACCTACTGTTCTCTTTCTGAACCCGATCTTCCGCAAATGACCCTTTTGCAGATAAGAATGATAAAACACTAGTCACACGCACTACTAGGTTTACGTCGTTTGTTACTGCATGGCTTAAGTGAATCTTCATTTCGTAGTTTAGACAGAACAAAGGTTACTAATCCAGACGGTCGGTTATCAAATTTGGTCTTTGTTGATAAGTTTACATACTGCTTCAGCCGGAGCTTCCGGCCACGGAGCTACCACCCCGAAAATTCTTTTACGACTAAAAAGTATATCCAATCGTACACAACATGAGGATCCCAGAGTTTTTGACTAGTAAATAACCATAGGCAATATAAATCTGTACTACGACCATAACTTTAAAGCACCATTCATCGAGAAACAAAGTATTTCAGAAGGATTCAGGTATCTTTGGGTCAACAGTGGTTAGGTAAATAACGACGTCTCTACCGTCCACCAAGTTAACTAACGCGAACTTGACCAATAACTAGATGGATTCGATCTTCAAATAGTTGATCATCTGGTTTGTCTTCTTGTGATTGGGGTTGTCCGACACATACAGTGTCAATAAGATGATAGAGATTGAAGCGACCCCCGGTGGACACATCTCGAAAAACAGCTCAAAGCGATATATGCTTAGAGACATTCACCTCAAACTCCTAATTTAGAACGGTTTGGGTCACACACGACTGATTTCAGTCACTAACTCAGTGTATTTCTGTGCACTCGTGCTTAAGGTACATCTCGATATCCACTATATATGTCTCTCCAAAATCAGCGTTCGCCTACAAACAAGGCTGATTACTAGCCTTCTGATAATCTATGAACCAAGTATGGTAAAGGGAAATGAGGAACCTACGGCAAAAATTGCATTTAATATACAATCGAGGTAACATTACGTTCAAACAAAACCGCTAGTCTTCGGGGTGTAGCACCGTATCGAGTTGACTGTCACGGTTCTCTGTCAAACAGGAGGTATCACTAACTCGTCAAGTGAAGTTGGGTTTCAGAATGTTAAAGTTTGCCTGCTGGGGTATGTAAAAACACCATAGGCTTGACAATCAACCATAAACGTGCGATAAAGAAAAACATCTACAGATGAAAAACGCCATGGAAAATGAACCAACAAGAACATACATTTTTGTACAGGAAATTAAAAAAAATAGCTCCAAACAAGTTTGACGGTATCATGAGTCCTCATTTTCCGCCTCTAGCTCGCTATCCACGACATCCTCGTTGCTCGAAGACTCTGCGTCATCTACAACGTTGGACTCATCATCCGACTGTCTTTCTGATGCAGGTTCGTGATACACGACAGACAGATCAAAAGCGGACAGACAGGTCTCGGATCCATTGGAGCAACCTTTCAGTGGACAAGGTCTGGCGGCGTGATTGATGTACTTGATAAAACTGGCAGTCCCCGGGCCAGTATAGACTAAAGTCAGTGCATTGTCCACTGGAAGTACGGATAAAAGCTGAAAACAACAAGATGGCCCTTTTATTCGATCGAAAATACACATAACATTATGAAACAACCACTACGACTACCACGTCAGTTGAGAAAAACACAATTCACTCCATGACAAGTCGACACTGGTTGCAACAGTGAAGATCGGAATAGGAAAGAATGTTTGTCTTTTAGCAATCGGTATCAAACTAACTCACCCGTGTTTGGGCCCGTTTTCAAGCAGCCCATACCGTCTACTGATCAAATCATTTCCTGCATCACAAAAATCTGTCAAAAGGAGAGTTGTCTCAATAAAAAAGACACCTGTAGCGACCCTATTCGTTACAGTCAATTATGTTGGAGTTACTCTTTTCGTTTCTATCTTTTGAACGTACTTAAATATTTGTTTGAACGAGTAGAGATACCGACAATTACCACGCGCACTCGAACGTGCGACCCCGGTGAGTGCTCGCTTGTCGCTCCGCTCCGTTATTGTTTCGTCTTGGTATTCATTCACTCTCGCGTTGATCTCGCAGATCGACAATATACTTTTTGTCTACTCGGTGTGTTATTCTCAACCGGTCGTCTTCGGTCTGCTTGATTCTACACACCGGTTAATGAGCTCTCATCAATACCCATAGGTTAACTAAAGTCATACTGACAGGTTATATGATATGATACTACATCTCAATTTGGGAGGACGCTCATACTTCATGGCTTAGTCGAAGAACCGTCCTCGTAAAAGTCAGCCCCTTGCAGCGACTATAACAAATGACACTTGATGATTGCATACACACGTACATTTTTGATGATCTTGGTTTTTTACCTACTTTTGTTTTAGTCAAGCTATTCCTTTTGTAGTATCCGTACCGGGGCTACTATCACAAGTCGCTCCGTGCCTCGCTAGCTTGACGTGTTTTCCTCTGTACACTCTATTTTCCAGAGTCGATACTAATACACAAAAGTCCAAGCGCTGTCTTCGTTTTCATCGTCGATCGGTTTTCGATAGTGACCATAGACTGGGTATTAATCTGCTAGACCAGTGCCAACAATTGGTGAACCCGTAATTTTCGAACGTTTCGCCAGTCATCGTTTGCATCTTGGTGAGTTCGTTTCTTTGCATATTTGTTATTCCGCCTGACGTACGTGTAAACAGTTGTTTTTCTCTGTTCATTTATACGTTCTAGATGTAACCATTTACATATTTTCTCAGTTCGGTTTAATTAGTAGTTCTTGATAACTCATAAACGTTTTACTACCACCCAATGTCTGAAATATTATCTAAGGACGTTGACAGCACCTCATTCGGTACTAATGTGCCCTAGTGGTCCCTCCATTTCTGGAAATGAACCCTATTCTTTGGTTTGTTTACTCAGGAGCAGAATTTTTTAGCAACGGAATTTTGTCTGACCAAACAAAATTCTGTCAGTTGTTAGCCAGACTTCCGAGTGAAGTCACCATGCAGCTTCGCGATATTATAGTAAACCAGCCGATGAAGCATAAGTACGACACCTTAAAAAAGGCAGTTATTAATCGACTGACACCCTCTGAAAAGACCCGAGTACAACAACTATTTCACGACATGAAGCTAGGTGGAAAACGCTCTTCAACATTGCTAGCAGTGATGCAAGAACTCATCGGTAACTCTCACATGGACGAATCCCTCATCAGGGAACTCTGGCTTAGCAAATTGCCAGAAGCAGCGCAAGCAATAGTTCCAGTTGCCCGCTCACAAACTCTCGCCGAAACAGCGAATATAGCTGATAAAGTAATGGAGCGTTTTCAACCACTACCGGGTTGCTTGAGTGGAGCACACCCTAGTCCATGTCTTACAATAGGCACGCGCGGTTCCTACAATGTGGTTGCCGCAAAACGTGGTCCGGCAGAAATCGAGGCTCCAACAGCAGAAATCACAGCTTTGCGACAGGACTTGAACAAAACTTCTTCAAACCGTTCCTCAGATTGTCGACGTGATTTACCCGGGCGACACAAACGGCGGTCAAAAGCTGGCTGTTGTTGGCACCACGAACGTTTTGGTAGCAGAGGCAAGCGTTGCACCAAGACTTGCATATGCGCATCATCAAGACAATGCAAACTCAACAGCCGAACTTTAACCGCAAATAATGCCGTCGGTGCTGACTCTCCTTGTCATCTCATTTTTGCAACGAATGTAGAGACAGGACACACATCCTTGGTTGATACCGGGGCGCAGGTTAGAGTGCTTCCGTCTACAAAAGACAAGGTGCCAAACAACTGCAGCTCACAGCTCCACGCTGCAAATAGCGCGCCTATAACCACATAGGGACAGCGGTCCTTAGCGCTTAATTTAGGCCTCCGCCGGGTGTTTACAGTTGCCGTGGTACCTCTCGTCATAATCGGCATCGATATTCTCCGACATTTCGACCTTCTGGTGGATACGAGACGCTGACTGTTAATCGATTCCAGCACTAAACTAAGTGTATCCCACACGCACTGCAGCTACAACACTCATATATGCCAATCCCGCCGCCCCTAGACAATTTGTGGATCTCTTCGCTGAGTTCCCGCAGCTCGTTCGTATACCGAACGGCATTCTAACAGTGGCCTCCAATGCCACTCATCACATCCGCACTAAGAGACCTCCCCGACTCAGCACGGCCTCGACGGTTGGCCTCCGACAAACTAAAACTCGCCAGGACAGGGTTTGAGCACATGCTCGAACTCGGGATAATGCGCCTTCCGAGAGTCCATGGGCCTCACTGCTACATATAGTCCCTAAGAGGTCAGGTGATTAGCGCCCATGCGGTAATTATCGCGGGCTCAACAAAGCAACCGTCCCTGACAAATACCCGATCCCGCACATGCAGGATTCAACTACTTGCCTACATGGAAAATCCATCTTCAGCAAGATAGACTTAGTACGTGCTTATCACCAGATTCCGGTAGCCAAAGACGATATCCTCAAAACCGCAGTAATAACTCCTTTCGGCCTCTTCGAGTTTCTTCAAATGCCATTTGGTTTGAGCAACGCAGTTCAGGCTTTTCAACGCTTCATTCATGAAGTGACGCGCGGTTTAGACTTTGTTTACCCTTGGTTATATTTTAGTTGCTAGCATTTCACAGGAAGAACACCTTAGAAATCTTCGCACCCTGCTGGAACGTTTGGTCCAACACGGCGTCACAGTTAATTCCACCAAGTGCGAACTAGGTAAAGAACCAAGATCATCAAAAATGTACATGTGAATGCGACTATCAAAAATATCATGTTATAGTCGCTACACCCTTTTCTCGCAGAGTAGTGAATACATAGAATATACACACTAAAGAAGTTCCAAACACTGGCACAGTGTGTACTTTCAGAGTACGGTTATAGGTCGTATAGAGGAAAACACGCTCCAAGTTGCTAACAGTCAGGGTGTTCTTTGATTTAACTACGTTTCAGTTGCTCGATTCAAACAACATAGTGAAAGGCGTAAACGATTTTCTGTCTGACGTTTGTGCATCTGAGCCTCGCAATTTTTGTCTCCTAGGAGATCGGTGATGGATAACAGTGTTGTATTTTTCCTCTTTAAAACTCATTCGTCTTCCATCAGTAACGATAAGTAGTGAAATGCTTAACAACGTAAACTTGCGCACTTTAGGAAAAAATGGAGTGTTGTGATGGGTGACAATGAATATTACAGATATATTGTGAAAAACGGGCGTCGTCTACCAATCGCGATGCCACGTAATCAAGAGCGGGAGAGGATAAGAACTCAATATCTGAAGAGGTTAATAGCAAGCAGGTTACTCCACCGGACCACAACCACTGTCAAACAGTCGTATAATGGATCACACATGTCCAGACAATAAGATAAACTTAAGTCGAAGACAGTGGTCATAGTAGTAGCATCGTCTTAAAAATGCCCATCAAAGTGAAAATGACTGACCAGTAGTCTTGACCGACTGGATCCAGTTGATGAATTAAAACAAAGGCGATATCGGTCATGTTCGAGTACGGGTTTGGGAGTGCACATGGAAGAAAGACAATAATTAGTATAACCTGATCTAGCGATGATCGGGAAGTGCGCAGTTCGAAAATCCACCATGCTTAGCTCCATTACGCAGCAAGTGAGCTCCTAAAAATGTTCTTCACAGTCGCACTTCACTGTACACTTCTGACAATTTTGCTTTTACATCTACTTTTGTTTTAACCAAGTTGTGGATTTTTAATATCCGTCCCGCAGCCGAAAAACACAATCCCCTCCGTGTCTCACTGGTTTGATGCAACTTCTGTGTACACTACTGTCCAGGGTAGATAATAATACACATGGTCAACGCGCTGAATCTTTGTTTACACTGTCGTACATGTATCGATCGTGACAACTAGACTGGGTATTATTCTGCTGGTCTGTTTCAACAAGTGGTGAGCCCGACGTAACCCGAACGCGTTGTTACAGTTTACTGCTCTTGATGAGCTTCTTGCGTACTATTATTTAGCATTGTCTTCGGAACAATCGTTTCTTCGTGTTTGACTACAGTGATTTTTATAGTGTTGATTAAGCTAGTTGTTTGAAGTGTTGTCACTAATTTGTTTATTTATGTGCGATAACGATTCTATACTGTTCCAGTAACCCCACAGTAGCTGTACCGACAGTGATTTCACCATGCTTGAAGATGGACCCCATTCTGTGATTCATTCGCTTGGAAACTGAATTTCAAAACAATCGGGCTTCCTCTGATCGGATAAAAATTAGCCAGTTGGTCGATCGTTTTCCAAAAGTGGTCATGACGCAACTGCGAGACGTATTGGTGGACCAATCAACGGAAAACCGCAACGGAAGTCTCAAAGCTGTAATTAAGGGAATAACTTTATTGGAAAATACTCGGTTACAGTATCTATTTGGTGAGTTCAAGCTGAGCGACAACCGTCCCATGACCCTCTTCCGAAAAATGCTTCAAATTTTAGACACTTCTCATATGGACCAAACTCATCTTCGGAAATAGCGGATACAGAGACTACCGGAGACAGCACAAGCATTGTACGACCTCAAACTTTAGCGGAGGCAGTGGAGATAGATGATCAGGTAGCAAAGCGGTTCCGACTCTCGCCTAACTAAATAAGTACATCAGCACGTCCTACGCAGAACACTCCAATATCTAGCAAAGGTGGCGCCTCTACAGTGATATTAAGTACAGGAGGGATGTGGACTGAAGTCGCAGTCTCGCGTCGCAATTTTAGCAAAATTCCATCGTCGTCCCGGGCACCGTCCGCCTGGTAAGCGCACGACAATACAGAAGGAGAACAGCTACTGTTGGTATCTTTAACGCTTTGGTATCCGATCCACTAGGTGCACTAAACCATGGACCTACTAACCAATCATTATGATTGGTTGGTAATCGCGACTAACGTCGTAGGCGTTGCACCGTCTAGTCTCATTTCTGTGAAGGATGTAGAAACCGGAAGCAGGCTCCTAGCTGATACCGGGACGCAAGTTAGAGTGTTTCTGTCTACAAAAAACGAAGTGACCAGGCTCGTAGCCCTCAGCCCCGTATCGTCAACGCCACTTCTATGGCTAATTATGCGCAGCGCTCACTGACCCTTGATTCGAGACAGTCTACAGTCATACAACTATCCAACTGCTCCAGAAAAACGACGGGTGGCACAAGTTGGCTGCTCAATGGTTGTGACTACAGTATTTTTAAATATTCCAGGATGCAACCACGTCCGCACTATGTCTTACCATCGGCGAGCAAACAGGATGGTCGAATGCTTTCATCATCAGTCAAAACCCGCTCCTAGTGCGCATGCTAATCTTTTATGGAAAGGGACACTTCCGTTAGTTTTTCTGAGTCTACGGAGTCTAATTCAGCTAAACTAGTGGTTATTTGTACTCTCAGGTTGCCTGGTGAACTCGACCCATCTGCACCTACAGCAACGTACGACGACGGCAGCTACATAGCTCGTTTGGTGTACCACATGAAAAGTACGCTATGTGCAGCCTAGAGAACAACCATCAAAAGTACATATGCACACTAAGCTATCCTCTTGTACTCACTTCTCTGTATGTACGCATAGTCTGCGTCAACCACTGCTATCCCAACACAGCGATCCCCATTGTGTCATCACAAGAGATAGATGTAACGGCAAATATGACGTAATTTGGATCGGAAGGCTGTAACTCCTTTTTATGGAAGAACTACCAACCGTACTCCCTCTGTCGACAAGAAGCGTTCCTCGTCTAGAACCCTCCATGGCAATGAACGGCGTTCTGTCCCCAAAACTCCAATGGTTGTGGACATGCCCGTACTCCCATCTTCTGCTCCTTTTATCTCCAGGCACAATCGTCTTGGTAGGGAGTCTCGCAAACCCGAACGCTATGCATAATGTGTTGAAGTTTCTTATATTTTGAAGAAACGATTTCAATATAACATTTATGCATTTTTATACTTGTGATTCTGTTCACCTATTAGCTCAAGTTTTTCCGAATAATTTCATGCAAAAACATTTGAAACCATTTTCTTTTTCGAGTCTATCCCATTTAGACATACTCCAAAAAAGGAAAAGAAAAACGACAGAAGCACTCAACGTAACATGTCAACAAGAGTGCCAGATGTTAGATTACGATTAGTCAAACGGATATGTTGCCATGATGAGTAGTTTCTTTCCACCTGTCGTGCCGATATTTAGTGGTTTTTCTCAGTTCCGAGAGATCCGAATTCCCAGTTATCTAAAGAGGTTTAGAGTTAGACAGCCCGCTGCGATAGAGAAAAGATGCACAAAGGCTTAATAATTTAGACAAAAGAATGTCAACGGCACAGCAAGCATTCTCGACCAATCCTTTCCCCAAACTTTGACATCAACTCTGTTAAATCACCGATTTCATTATTCTCTAAATGTATCACCTAGTAATTTTGACAAACGAAAGAACACGATTTTTTTTGCTCTCTCACTGGAATAGCGAAGGTATGTGTAACTCTTACTAGCTTTTAAGGGGAGAGCTATACAGACTATGACGCATAGTATTTTTTACAGTCGTACTCCATTGTACACCTATGACGGTTTTGTCTCTCTGCTTAAGTTTGTTTCGATCAGGTTATAAATTTATAATTTCCGTCTCGAGGCAAAAACACAGCTCATTCCGTGCCCCGCTGGTTTGAAGTGTTTTCTCTGTACACTCTACTTTCCACGATCGGTAATAATACATGGGGCCGACAAACTCAAAACGTTTTGCTCGTCGCACGAGTTTGCACAGTGACAGTCAGACTGGGTAGTATTCCGTTATTCTGTCCCAATATGTCTGTTGGTCGACCGACAATACAGGCAACAACCACTTCAGGGAGCCTTCGCTCCCCTGTTAGGCACAAAACTTTCCTGTGCATATGCGAGGTGGTTAATGGTTGCGCTCAACATGTTCTGTCGGTTCACTGGGTTTGTTGACCTAATGGACTCAATCGAACAACCGACCGACCGAGTTGTAAAGCGGTGAATATGATAACACGCTGGTCAATCGAACAGCAAGGTGTTCAGGAGACTACATATGAAAAACATGGCTCACAGCCTATCGAGATGACTTAACAGACAAGCAGAGCAGTCTGAACAACAGATTAACTGACTTGAGCCAGCACATTCAGCTGTGAATGACGGAGATTACGTGGTTAGCTGTGATATTCCAGACGATCTTTCATCCGAATCTGAACTGGCTCTGAAGCTTAAATTATCGGAAGATAGTAAAGTCACCAGCTCATTCAGTGGGCGTACCAACCAGCAATACCTACTTCGCGACCCACTGTGGTGGTCGATTTTGTTCCATATCAGCTTTGTCTGTACATGCCGCCCATTTTTTGAGTTTACCGTTTCGTTTGTTCCCGTGGAACAAGCTATACAGGCCGTATAACACGATGAATGGCTAAACACATCTGGGAGCATCACACCCTGTGGCTAGCTTAAGGATCGATAAAGATTTGTTCAGTTGTGATCGTTACGCGTTTGGTCGACTCAAACCATCCGATCAACACGGCTGATCAGTTCAAACTGAACTATTAAGTCTATGGAGCACGATCTAAACAGGTCAAATTTTGTGTAATAGCAATTGCAGAAGCCATCGCAATTCGCTCACACCCACTCCTATTAGGCGCACAAAGACGTCTGGTTAAAACATTGAACCTCTCTTGGCCATGTGTCCATACCTGATTAGATTTGTAACGTAGGCATGCTGACTTCCTCATAAATTTTCACAACACACGTGATTGATGTTATGTAACTGGGTCTTATGAATTGGACCAATTTGACAACATAGATTACCATCCCTTCTCCCACTGATGCACTACCCCGGAGAACCCATGTAAATGTGTTGTGTATAGCCTGGTGATGACGCGCCGAAAACAGGTTTATTGGTTACACGTCTCTCCTCATGACTAACCTGAGCATATTCACGCTACTTAAACAAAACAAAGAAGCCATATGGTGTCAATCAAAGTAAATGGGGGTGCGAAGCCTCACGTATAGATTGGTAGAACAGACCACCCGATGCAGGCTAGAACTGGTAAACACATACTAAGCTTGGACAAGCGCTAGGTTGCACGAGTTATCAACATGACGTCAATGGTTGCCGTAAACACAATCCAGGCCCATAAGCAACATGGGATAATCCTCAGACGACCTTTACTGATAACGCGACATCAACCAAACAAGACCGACGCTCTCAGGTGCACAAACCAAAAAAATGGCGTTCATGAAACACATAGTTAGTCTGTGTATTCCAAATGAATTGCTCGTCGTGTTCCACTTTTCCAGTTGAGAGTTATGCAACAATGAACAACTGGAATTCTGAGTTACGGCCCATATATGGCTAGGCACACTGAAAATCGATTGGGCAATGAACTATTCGTAGTAAAGCGTCCCGGTAAGCAGTTCACCGGTATCTATTTTGCTTACTCTTCGGCGTACGTTGATTGTACATTAGGCTGGTCGTGATCTTCGAATCGGACAGTGTATACCCTAGTCCCCACAAAGTTATTCGCGACTGAATACACATGAACGAACATGGACTTAGAAAATGATAAACCCTAGTAAATAAACTGTGCATAAGAACAGAAGATACACTGACCAGCGAGGGAACAAAACAGCCTTTCAAACATAGTTGAACGTTGTGTGAACTGGAGTGGTCAACAATCTGGCCATCTAGAACCAAATCCGTCCACTCTCCTTCAACCGAGGTTCACCGCCGAAATGAGCACATCAAAGAGCAAATGTTATGATCATCCACTTTCAAGAAGTGGGTGATGGAAAACAATTGTTTCAAAATAGGAAGGCACCAGAAATTGTTGGCAACCGGGATTACTTACCTCCGACTTCTCGTCTCCTGCAATATACACCAACTGGCCACCCCACAACTGTTGCCAGGTTGTCACCCTATCGCTTAGACTGTTCTCTGTGGCGTTCTGGGCGTTCGGTTGACCGTATCCACCAAGATGAAGTACACACTCCAACCGCCACGCAGTGTCCATCACGTCAGAGTCGGCAAGCAGGGTATAGTACCCCGTTCGCCATCGTCTGAATTGTGGATCGTTAAGAGCCGCCATCTCTGGATCACCTGTTGCATGGGGCGAAGTGGAAATTGCGTTTGGTGCGCAATCACTGTCTGGCTCCAAACGGGCATGTTTGGTCGCTGGAGGCTTGACGTCCTCAACCTAATGACAGTAGCAAATACCATGGCGCCTTGAACGAAACAAATCGACCATAAGTTCGGCATTTATGTCACAACAGAATTAAAACAGCTTTACTCGAAAGAGTGAAACGAATGCCAGTGGTGACATTCAAAATTTAACCGTACGCTAGCCACTAATCGACCAAAGCATGCAGGCAATACGAAGTCTGGTAAACGCAAGAATCCCCGTAATAATAGTAATAATAGCCGGAGATACAACTGAACAAAGCAGGTCGAGAATCAAGTACGTGTGACGATACAACGATAACCGTATGAAAACGGGGTATAAGTAACTGATGTGACCACTAATCCAAACGCTGTCAGAGATACTAGTCTTATTCAATCATAATGATGCTTGCAACTATTCAATACGCTACCAATCCCAAAATGCGCCCCAATGGTAGACAACGAGTAGCCGTTCCGAAAACCATGATTTGTCAGCAAAAGTCTACCTTCGACAGTCACGGCTCAATCGTCAGTACAACCATAGGACATGAAGTTTAACGGCCAACAACCACGTTTCGCATACGTCATGCTCCAAGATCAATAACAGGCGTCATAATAATGCTGACCGGGCTGAATCAAAACCCCAATTGTGGGCTGTTGGTGAACATGTAGACGCAAACTGCCGTTGTGCCTTGATTGAGAAAATAAAGACACGAGCTCGTAAAAGACGTTAAACATTCACAACTTACAATGAGGAAAGGGATATCATGATCTGGTGATGATGAAGATGTACAAGTAAAAATGAAAACGGATTCATTTCCTCGATCATTATCTGCTTTGAGGATGATCCCTGCACATAAGCAAAGTAATCTAGTCTCGGTTGAATAATATCCTCTCAGGCAGAGACTTGCCCCACGTCTTTAATGAAGTTGCACAGAGCACATCTTTGATGACATAACGGGGTGGTAGAAATGGATGCACGCGAGTAAAGTCTGGTAGCCTATCATATCTCAGTGAGAAGGGCGATGTTTTGACGAGTAGAATGCAAAGCTACAAGAAACTGAGCAGGTGAGAGCAAGAAAAAGGCAGTCCAGGTCTAGGTGGAATTCATACCATTCGAGTACCGGTTTTGCCCGCGACATGTCAAGGTGGGTCACATAAATCGATAAGATTTCTTGTCTTCTGTCCACCACTTAAGTCTTGTATACTTAGTCCAGAATGGTGCAATCTTCGTTACGGCAAAGACGTGGAACACAACTTTTTGTTCATATCGCTAACATTTTGTCTATGCTTCGTACCGTCGTCTACGGTGACGAATCCGGATGAGACCAAAGGTGAACACGTAGAACGATTGGAAGATCACTAATCGGTTCACAGTGTCCGTCGTATCAATGTACGGGGAGATCCACTTCGCACGCTGCATACAAAAGTGTCCAACGCTTGGCATCATCTCCTCAGGTAAAACTGTAACGAAAGGTCGTTAAACAAACCAGAATGTTATTCACTTAGCACGTATTGCTTTTGCGCTGGTATCGTAAATCAGAGATGAAAGAACAACGTGGCAACGTTTCCATTTAAATGTTATGCAAACTCCGATTCGATTCTGTCCGCTTGATGAGCATTGCTAGTTGCCGATTTTCGTTTGCCACTTCTCCCCCGTTGGGCTGATTCCCTTCAGCGATGGTTCGTTCAGTTTCCTGAGTGACGTGTATTCTGTCAGTCGTGGGCTTCCACAGGATTCCATGTGTGTTTTGAAATACTTCAATGAATACCGGAGTAATTGCGTCGCCAACTTGTTTACAGTTCACAATATGAACATACAGCTGAACCTTGGTGCAAGGAATACGAATGATACATAAGTAGGCAAAGGTGATAACCGATGGGAAACTTGTAGGATTAAAAACTGGAACAAACGACAGCTCGAGATAACCCAGTGGGGAAGATATCAAATAACGATCTCACATTAAGAGAGATGAAACCATGGCATCCTCGGATGCATTAACTGTCAAGTTCTGGATATTCTGGATGTTAAGTAGTCTTCCATCATGTGACGTAATGCACCGTGTTGTGGGGGATTGCACACAAGGGGGAACGATGTCCAATTATCACGTGATCGCTGAGCAGCCAAGTTGGCGAATCAAACGAGGTATGCTAAGTCGGTGCACAATAGCTAATCACGCGCTAGTATATCATAACAGTTTGTAACAGTGAGTAAAAGCCAGGTAACTAATGAGTGTAATGTCGGTAAAAGTGAAGACTGTACGGTAAACAAACCAACCAAAAACACGCTGACTAAAACGTATGTAGAGGAATATCGCCATCGACACATATCAGTAAATGAAAAACTAGACAACAAGGTTGATCAACAAACAAGCTGTGGACTGAAGGTGCAGATCCGTACTTTATTCAATCTATGTAAGTATATGCGTTCTCTTAATTAATGAGACTGTCCAAGTCGGAGTGACATGCTTGTCTCCTCGCGTTTTCATCTTAGTGTTAAGCTTGAGAATGACACGCGATATAGGAGTCATAAACGCAAACATTCGAACACAAGTATTCTTTTGGAAACCGCAGCCGTCGACTCTACGACACATACACATGCATATGTTGCAGTTAAATATCTAAAACACATGTGAAACGTATAAGTGTTCCATTGCAGACTAATAAATGAGAATCTCAGAGACAACAGAAGAACAACAATACAAGCTCACTTAGGTACCAGGATGTTTAGCTGACACTGAAACGCGTAATTGTGAATGTGTGCCGACGGAAACTGTTTACCTTCGTATCTGATGCCAACGCGCTGGGATGGAGTCGAATTCCTGTCAAATCACTGAGAATCACCAACATGGCTTCCGAGCGAAACAAGCGGTACAATTCCCGCAAAGGTTCAGGAACGGCATCCGTTTGAGTTGCGTATTTGCTCACTTCGCTCAACACGTCGAAGTGTCTGCATAGAGCATAAATAGTATGCATAAAAACGGCTTTAGGAAAACTTTTACAGCACGAATAGTAAAATATACATATATTAAAACCAGTTATTATGTAGATATAAAGCAAAGAGCAATAGTACATGAACTTTGTCAGTAAATTCGCTTGTTTGAACTTGCACAGGTGTGTCCCCGTGCAATAGTAAAGTAGCTAACGGTAGACAATCAAACAACAGACGCCCACATATTACACTAAAGAACGTGCTCAATAAGTTAGAACATGCTTTTATACGGCAAAAGCTACTCACAAGTTTTACCAGGAAGATGCTCCAACTGGCCAACTAGCGCGTTAATTTGAACTGGTATACAAAAACAAAAGGTCTTAAGGGGCCTGTTGACAGAACGAAACAAAATAACGTGTTTTATCGATTTGCTTCAGATCATTACTCCTGCACTGCTATAGTAATGTTGCACACTTATCACACGAAGGGTAGATTAACGTGTTAACAGCACCATCTCATCTTGACCCGGTGACATACTCTGAACACTTGACCAGCGTGCACATTTAATCAAGCCATGTACAGATATTTTCGTTTCACAAGAATGGACATGAAAACCACTACCGATTGAACAGAAAAGTTGTCTTCAAAACAATCGTGTATTCCAACAACAAATTAGTAGTTATGAAAAAGGTATTGAAACTCCATGGTATCTTCACCCTTGTAACTTATTATGTGAGTCATCGAGTAACACACTATGACCATCTAACAGTCGACAGTTGCAGTCAAGTCCCCACTTTTTTGTCTGTCTAATGAGCTTTAATCTCAATGAAAGAGTGTACACGCCATTGGGTGCTCATATGAAAGCGAACTACTTGGGTTATCAGTTTCGACTGATCGAATATGAAAACTACTCATGATGCTCAATGACGTATTGCTCCAAGCAATATACTACAGTTCATTCTACACCGTTGTTATATGATTTTGGTGAGTAGACCTGGTGCGTGATGAAATACATGTTGTATACCAACTAGAAAACAGATACTGGCTTACTTGCGATTGAAAGGTCCACAAACGGACCAAGCTGATTCAGTCACCGAAGATAATGCATTGCAAGCGCGTTCCCACTCTTCTAACTAGAAGTGGATAGAATTTGCAACAAGAGGAAAAAATATCGCGTATACAAGGAAAGTTGCATCATCACAAAATTACATTTTTGGTGTAAAGCCGACTTTCAGATGACGACTACCAGCAAAATATCTTCCAAAAAAAATAGGCAAGTCAAACTACACTTGTAAAATGTAATCGAAACTAGGAAGCACTCAGGGATTGAACATGAACAGTGTAACAGAACGTGCTGCTGTGTTGTTATCATCATTTTGGTTTTCGTTGTGTATATGGCTTATCGGACACTGTGGCTCATGGTTATTCATGTTGTTTCCTTTTACAGGACCATTGCCGAAATCCTTATGTCAGATGAACACCGTCTCCCGGTGTCCCCACATGGTCCATAAATGTAGCGAGCAATCAGAGTAAAAAACGGCCAACTTGTAAGCTACACATTTTTTGTGTGTACCCGAAACCTAGCATGAATACACCCCATGGATCGTACAGACAGTTCAGTGTGTTGGATGAAAGTAAACGCGAAAGCCAAGGGGAGGGAAAAAGAACCGTGAATGAAAAATTCCCTGCAGAGATGATAACGTATTACAGTAAACAGTATGTGCTTGTATCTGCACGAATACTAAACGAAGGTAGCTGGAATAAAAAGAAGTCCGGGTGGTTTGCAGAGTTCACATGTGTACGCAAATCATTGTTCTCATTCTAAAACAGCATACAAATAGTGAGTAAATACCTACTCGCTCATAGTGAATAAAGTATACTGTTATTGTCTTGTGTATTTCGGTATCAATTGCCCAAGCGACTTTTGCTGAATGCTGATGATTTATTCGGTAGTAAGTCATCGCCCAGCTCCACAAGTGACCCTCATCTATCCATCAGACCTAACACAATTCGATCCAGCTTAGAATATTATTCGACGAAAGTCAGTCATTTTCATAGTATGACAAAACATGAAAGACAGTTTGAACAGTAAAACATATGAATGTACCCGCGGAACTGAAATGGTTGGGGTGTTATGAAAACCACGAGAGGTCCGAATTGGAACGACATGCGTGGAAAGTCTGTCGAGTGATTCGCATCAAGTATGGACCAATTCGGTATCGTTACTTACGAAAACGATATGTCAAACATTCCAGGGAATATTTACAATGATAGAGTCGTTCGCTTTTTGCTCAAAAATTTATGGTACTCACAACATAATGACCAGTCAGGTGGAGATGAGGAGGCTAGTTTGAAAATTGATTCGTCCAACAAACCTAGTGTTCACCTGAGACCATTTGAGTGATCGATGGCAAGAAAAAAAGTGGATTTACATGAAAGTTCATCGGTTCGATATCAGAAATCATATACGTGTTAGGTCAGTAGTATATCGACTGAGCACGTTAATTACCAAAGCTCATATTTTCTTCAACAGTACAATTAACTGATAGGCATAGTACAAACTTCATTGGATTATTCCAATCAGAGACAACGGACTGAGCTGTACTACTCATAGGTCGGATCTAGAAGCAACTGTACGTGATTAGATCTGCCTAGAGAAGGAAATGCTGAAGATACGAGATAATGAGAAAAACAAAGTCATAAACCTGAGGTTGGAATTATAAGTGACATACCTTGAGAAAGTTAACAAGCTGAATTTCCGAGGATTTGACAAAACGGCGCCGAATTTTCGCTTGTTGCCTCATATCTAAGTAGAATGGATTGATCCAACAGTAGACCAACTCTTCCTATGAAAGACGAGCAAGTAAATACGGTGATTGTACGATGAAAACCATCAACTAGACAGTAAGGGCATTCACATGGGCGCCGACACAACTTAGCGTCTGTAATGTGACAAAATCCTCAAACAAACACGTTTCAGCAGCAACAGTTAGCCGATAACCTGTCTTACTCAGACTTAATGGAGTAACTTGGTGTATGTTGATTTTTAACGACGTTCGCTGGATGGCCTACCACCTATGATTAGGATTTCCGAACATTCGTATAAATGTGTTTTGTCTACGTGTCTGCCTACTGTTGTAATTTTGGTTCCGATGCAACTTCAACACTAATGGCCCAACTGTGTTTTTCTCAGCTGAACTGACTAGTTCGTACTCATAAGGACAAGTACAATAGAGGACCCTGACACAAATCGCATAAAATTATGGACACAAACATGAATGATAAAGTTTAAACCTAAAATGAAACCGTGACAGAATCTCAATCCAACGTATATATCTGTACAAATGCAGAAAGAAGACATATGTAACGATATGTTAACATTTCGTTTACTCTTATCAGTCGCACGCGTAAAACATGCACGTTATAATATACGACAAACAATTAGAGATAGACAGGATATGGACACGTATACATTCACACCAAGTATTATGTCATTAACACTATAAGCGTATCGGTGGTGAGCTACCTTACCGTTCAGTTAGAAGTTCATCATAATCACGTGAAACGAGACATGAAGCAGTGTCCCGACAGTAACCATAATAACAGTTTTAATTTGCTGCAGTCACTTCTCCTAGTGATGATTCAACAAGTATGTATGTGGACAAAAACGAGAAAGCTGTTCGAAATGTTGTTTGCGTCTACCTACAACTTTAGCAAGTTTTGTTTGTAACAAGGAATCGAACTGAAATTGCAATTCAACAAAACTACGAATACAAGGATATAGTATTGGAAGCAATGGCATCCGATTCCGAAGACGAGTCACATGTTAGTAATGAGCAGAATCAACCACAGTGCACTAGACAAACTTATGTGACAGTGGCTACGACACACCAACCATATACATCCTCACCAAAATACGTAGTGTATAACTGGTGACCTGGACATAACCGTTTCAATTACCATCACACCCACTTGACGTAAATTACAAGTAGAGAGGCTGCTATCCAGTTAATGTCCATCCATTCCGAGGATGGTAACGGAAAATTGTCTCAAGGACGTATGGCAGTGATGAACTGGAGATACGCTCAATGGATGCATAAGCTCTGTCATGCACTGAATGATTGCGATCTTCAAGAAATGATAGATTCCTTACTGCCCAAACATTGGCTATTCCCAGGATCTCTATTTTGGCCATCTAGTCTAGATGAAACTTCCCAAGAACCAAAGGTCTGGAATGCACTTATTGTCCAGTTTTTTTTTGCAATAACTGCGGTCAGCCGGAAAGCCTCACTTATATAATTCACATACGTTGGGCCGCACGATGTATATAATGATCGGCACAACCACATGAGCGAAAAGAATCCGAATTTTTAGCAATGCAGTCTACCGGGAGCTATGAATACCGACGCAAACTTTGTTCAGCAAGCCAAACGCGACAGCGGATCGTGACGACAAAACTATGATAATGGACATCATCACGATGACCATAGAATTTGGGTAGCCTGATTTGACGAAATTTTTAAATATGAGATAGTTTCTCACAACCCCATTAATATATCGTCATTGCATACCACAATCTACTAGGCAAATCCCATGATAATCACATATGAAGGGATCATTTACGAACCTCAATCTAATGCCATACATACAGTGAGATTACTTACTTACTCAATATTGCTTACTGCAAATCCTATGTTACCTGAAAACTTCTAGCAGACGTCTCATCCTCAAAATTCATGAGCCTTGATTGCGTTGGCGCTTCAGCGCTCTACAAAATGATGAATAATACAAGCACTATAAAAAAAAGCCTTTTTAATATCCAACTAGAATTGCTTCATTTGACAACAGTCGGTCTGGTGGATTTGGTACATTAACTGTCAAACCGCTGCATATCGGGAGACGATCTGCTTATTCCGGCTAAATTTACCTTCACTTTCCTTACTTCTCTATGTTGTTACAAAAATTTGTTCCATCTTTTAAAAAAGTTTGTATAACGTGCTTTTTAAGATAAACAAACATGATAGAAGTAGTAGCAGCGCGCGTACTCTGAGGATGATTGAAATCAGAAAATAGGAAACTACAAATAAACGAGTTGTGATATTCCGTTTCATCAAAAAAAAGTCACAGCCGAAGGTAACTCTAATACACTGGGGTAACGCGCGTACAAATCATGTGTGGATCAGAAATAACATTCAATCCTATTGATAAATTGATTGAGAATAACACAACGTTATGAGCAAGTTGTAATACTCTACGTTTCAACCACCTCGGGTGGCCTTCCTCAGGAGTGTTGTCAGACAACATTCAATCCTGTTCATGTGGTATAAACAATTCAATCCAAGAAAATTGCTGACAGATTTAGCTCCATTTTCCTTGCATTTTTGATGGACTATATTTCTGAAATTTAAAAAAATGCTACGCTGGATCTCAATTACACACCAGTTCGGTTGCATCTGGACAATGCCCCAAAAGATACTGTCAACTCGAGGTGAACATGATAAGAAACCGTCGGACAACCACTTATTCAGTAATTCATAATTCTCACAACAGCTTAGATGTCATCCTGAAGGCACTTGGAGAACGGTCGTGCGAGATCCTGTTCAGTGACGCCTATTCATGGATAACAGTTATCACAAGGACGATACAGATCTTGATTTCCCGGGGCTAGGTTGGATTAGCTAGCTAATCCTGCTGTAAATGTCCACCAGTCTGTGGATCAACAATAAAGTACTTAGTAGTATCGCGTCACACGATCTTTGATGTCATTGTTCGACCTTACCAGAATTGCGCCATGGTATGCCAGGAGGTATTGTGATGTTGTACCAAAACCTCTTTTTTGTATTAGTGTTGTATGACAGGCAGTTTCGGTGTGAGTAGTATACTACTCATGAGTAGTATGTTACCCACAGGCAGCATTTTGGAACAAAAGAGCAAGCTCCGAACGCCAGAAAGACGATGGACAAGAATAGACTGTCGGAATAGTGTATACGCACTATGGCAGAAGTTTCGCCAAGGAGAATGACAACGAACTACCATCCGATGTATGTGAATGTATGTCTGACGTGCAGATGAGTGTACGTGTTTATGGTTTGCTTTTTGACATGAGCTATGCAGGAGTTTGCTCAATAAACGAATTCTCTGGCCGAGCGTCTTTTGCGGTCACAACATTAGTTGTGAGTATATCACACGAAACCATACACTCAACGACTCACTGCAGCCAACTGCTTTCCGGTAGTGAGAAAAGAGGACGTCATCGCACCGTGGAAAATAGACGAACAACGATTAGTGCATACACTAATTATCACGTCTAAGCTACCGGTTGACATCTTAACAGGAATGGACCTGTTAAACACGTAAAACTAACAGTCTGATTTAACGGAACGTGTATCGACGACCCCTATTGATGAAGTTTAGCTGAAGTTCAACACGAGTAAGGTTAATGCGAGTGAATCTGTCTTTCATGTGAATTATTTGCCAACTGAAGTGGGAGCTGCCAGCCGCTACTAAATGATCGTGCAACTGTTAGGGAGTATATTTTGTCTATCCAAAACCGCCTCCTTCCTCGAGAAAAACGATCTTATCCAATCAAAGTGAACGGAACTGTCCAGAACAGTCGACAGATAACATTGGTTATTTGTTCATCTGTCCGATCCTTATTCCGCTATGCTCGTTAGTGGATTAGTGACCTCAACTATTACTTCCGGTAACTGTCCTTCAATTTTCCGACTCGAGAATGTTTGTAGGTCACTATGCACCAGATAACTACTTTGTAATTTCCTGTTTGTCGCAAACGTTTCTGGGGTGGAAGAAACCTGCTTTTTGCACCCGCCTTTTGGTTTGTCTTGGGAGCAATTACGGGGCCCAGATTTTCTGCGTTAATTAGCACTAGGAGGAGAATCCAATTTTCGAGGGTTTACAACAGAAATTATGAAGCAGTTAAAAGGAGTCATCAAACGGTATTTGTGCTTTTGAAGAGAAAAAGTTGGTATTGGCGCTCTCTGTGAACTATTTTGATGTTACCGGGGTAGAGTTTTACCATCAGACTTAATTTGATGGCTTAAGAAGTTCTATGACTCAAAGGAGTAGGTAGCGAGATGGTAAAATGCATGCAAAAACACGATTTTTTTGTCGGTATTGCCCAAACAAACAACACGCTGAAGTGGACTCCAGTTCCGGAAAAATTGCTCATAGTTATGCAGACTGTCCACCCTGTACAACACAGTATGTGAGGGTGATGGACGTGTAAACTGTGAAATACACGACTTAAACCTAGTCAAGCGACGGATCCCCAAACAAAACCGATTCATGAGGTTGCAGAAAAATGGTGTCAGATAAACTATTATAAGTACGGAAGGAACCAGTTATGAAATTCGATGCTTGTGAGACCCGCCATGTTAGAAGAGGGAATCCTGTGTCTCAGTTACGGTTCGAATTATGGGAGAAGGATTACAGTAGATACAAGCCATGGTTTCTGAGGTATAGAAATATCCGGAATACACAAACTAAAATTCGTTGCCCGATAACGATTTCGAGTGATCATAATTACATGAGAATGCAGCTCATGCGAGTGCTGTGGGGCGTGTGATCTATGCCAAACGGTTATGCAAACGAAACAGTTGAAGTGGGTAGAATCGGACCGTACCGAAAACCTGAAAAAATAACCGCTATTTATTAGTAGTAGCGGGTAGCCATCACAACAATGGCAACGAGGTCGCAATCGAGTCTTTGGAGAAGGGTAGCCGATGTTCACATATCAAAACTAGTAGTCCGATAATTCAACGGTCATTTTCTTTTTGTTCGTGAACTCTTCCTAATATGTCACAGCTCGTACAAATACTGATTTCAGTCATCATTTATGTCAGATATACTCGGAACCAAACCGGCCAGCTCATGCACAAGAATAATGGAGCTTAGAGTGTGATATGAATTCACTAACTAATCACTAAACGCATGTAGAAATAAATTCATTAACCCGCTACTGCAACCACAAGATCAGATAAGCAGCAACGTGAAAACGATTAAAATATCATGAGTACCCTAGTCAGCTGCTCTAAAAATAGGTATTCAATGTTGAAGATGGATGAAAACCATGTCGAAACATGCTAACAGTCCCATAAAATTCTACAATTACAGACCTATCACTTTTACTGTGTGGTGTTAAGTCCATCAAAATATCCAGGGAACAAATTGGCACAGTGAAGGTTTTTTGCCACAGTAAACAAATGAGCTCACTAACGGTATTACTGAACGTTGACAGTAAGTGGTAGTGGCACGTATTCTGTTTAATTTCTAGTGTGTCAAGATGCGAAAAATGCAAGCTTCCGATGGACCTCAACAGCAGCCACCGTGATTGGGTCCCTCAAAAATTAACCTATAAACCAGATTACTTATTAGTAATATAATTTCCTGTCATAAATAAGGCGATTGCACTTTTGGTTGGGTGTGCGTACGCACATGGGCGCCAATCGATGAACTGACCGCAGTAGAGTAGCCGATTCAAATCGCCCAAATGTGAATAGAATGTCTTCGCCCCACTATCGACAGCGACCATCATTATGGCATACTAATCTGGAAATTCGACCACGAGGAAAAGAAAAAGGCGCATCACCCTCAACCAATGTTGCCAATGCAGCAGCCAATATTGTACCGTTACCGAAATTACCCCCATCTAAACTCGTACTACCCCCACGTTACTTACATACGCCCCATTTGACATTTCTGTCACAAATTGAGAAGGATCTGTTGGAAAAAGTACGACCTCCGGTACTATCATACGACAGTTGGGCAAGACAGCCGTACGGAAATTACCATTTAACGGTTTCGCCTGCCTCCTTACACACACAATGTTTATCACATGACACTTTTTCGGATCCCATTCCGGGCCGTTTACCACCATTACTTTACAAGTAATGCGGTGTGAGGACGAAAGAAAAACACAGAATAATCGGCGTGCCCACTACTGGCGTATAGCCCACTTATTTGGTGCATTACTATCGTTTGTCCTACAGCTACGATGAAAAAAAGCTGCTTCCTTAAAAATGAATGTTTTTATAATCCGAAAGTGTGTTTGAGCAGTTGGTTTTTCGTCGTGCGTACAAGAGAATATGGAAATTGAATTAGAAACGATAATACTGAGTTTGCAAGTTCACACGCCCCAAGTTCAGCGTCATAAACAGCAACACATCAGCGGGCAACAACGACACTTAGCCAACATGCAACCACAAAAAGTTGAAATTTTCAGGTTAGGGATGGGAAAGAGAAGAGAAAAAAGCACGTCTGTGTGAGAACAAAACAACATTCACTAAACGGTTGCACCCCCACAGCTTTTATTGGTCCGGCTCTTTAACGGTTCTCACTTCACAGATAACTGGGTCAAACAACATCAGACGTTCTAAGTCCGAGTCCCATCAACACCCATTATTACGCTTTATGCACGATCTAACCAGATTGAGGTTAGTCTTTATGACCACAGTCAGCATCAGTTTACAACAAACAGCTGCCGCTCAAACCGGATATGTACGTATCAAACAGTACCTAGACGCAAGTATGCAGTCTCCATCAAACTGAAGATCCTTTGACACACAGCTCCAAAAGACTGAGTAAAACCGATGCGGGAACCAAGACATGTTACCGTTATGAATGGTCTGTCTTCTAAACGGTAAAAGAAAACTCAGGTGTAGCCAGAGACGAAAAGAAAGAAGGCTACTTCAGGCGCGTGAATATCGCTGTTGTTTAACTGAGTCGATCGTGAAGTGAGCAAAATTGATGAGGCGAAACAATGAGAGCCGCAAGAAGGCCATCTTGTAGAAGCTGTTCCACTCTCATTTGCAACTCATGTTAATTTTCAAGATGTATACACCGCAATATTGGTTCTTGCGGTAAGGTATGTCGATTTCATAAATTACGTCACTCTTTTGTCCTCCTCAATATCAAAACTCAGATTTTACCTTGTCAGCTGGTTATCTACAGCCGTATTGATCTTGCCCAGTTAACACAGTGCTATGTAAAAACTGCTAACTATAAAAACAGATAAATATACTGAGAACGACGGTCAGTTAACCACTGATACCGTAATCAACGGAAAACACGCCCATACGCTTTTGGCTCCAAAATAGATGCATTGACATCCTTGACATCCCTTGTTTTAATGTGAAGCACATGGTGTGCGCATTGTCTCGTGAGTTTTGTTTGTTTCTCCAACAGATACATGCGTGTATGGGTGCACACACAATCTCTCATTCCTGTGCTCAACAGTGGCGTTGGTGGATTCCAGCGTGAACTGGTTGATAAATCCTGCCGGAGCAATCGATCCCCTGGATCATTTGACAGATTCCATGAGACAGTGGGATGAGTGAGTAACAGAGTTCAAATGTGAAATTGCCGAACTCCCGATGTGGCTTCGCAGCTCAGCTGGTAGAGCGCTTGCCGCATTGAGGCATGCTGTTTCTGTCGCTGGTTCGAATCCAACCGGAGCTCTGACTTTTCACAGCTGGGTCTCATTTAAAACCTCTCATCGGTTGTGGTGATTGGATTGTCTATCCGGTGACTTACAGCATAAGAACATGAGTGCCTCGTGGACAGTTAAAGGATCGGAGGGTTGGTTTTTAAATGGAAATTCTAGTACATTTGGCCACAATAATCAGGGTCATCTGTATACATAGTTTTAAAGGAAGAGATCGGATTCCAGTCTGATAAGCCACTTAAGGCAGTCACGGTAAATAGGAAGTCACCTGATCATAACGCAATCATTAGTTGGTCGGATTCAAACAATACCCAGTCATGTCAGTCTAGCTATTCTGGCGCGGTAAACGTCCGAATGATATAGAAATTATGACAAACTACTGTAAAACGTACACGTTTACCCAAATGCACAATAAAAAAAGATTTTGAAAATGTGCACCAACAACAAACCATCAGCCACGTTGACTACGCAGTAATCTCACTTGACCTGAGCTGACTGATGGAATCAACGACGGTAAAGCCATGCAAGTTCGTTCAAATCCTCCTTACGAACAGACATTACGGTCCGAACTATAAGGCACGCGGGCGTTATGCATCTATCCTATCAACGACAACCACAAGATCGGCTACAGATCCATTTGATTAGTGAAGGAACGAATGACACCTACTACCGATAAACTGTGCTCCCAACCATTACAACGGCTACTGGTGTGACATTTTGTGATAAGTTCGATACTGTGCTTCAATCCTGCCGCTAACTTCGTGATACCAGACCGCTGCAGCGTAGATCGGGTTATTTCGACCGCCAGTCACCTCTGAAGTGAACGCAGATCCTGATCCTAAAGCACAGAACACTTAAGCAGGCTTACTTCTAATTCTTGATCGGCAGAATCCAAAACCTCGGGTCGGCACTGCAACAGACTGTGGATGCCGACTAAAGCCAACGACGAACTGTCTTCGCCAAAATCCGCTTAGTCTAAATGGGTGGAGGAGTAAACAGGATTGATAATCTCTTTGGTCAGTTACTACCCAATTCATCTGAGTTGTGGTCGTGCCTTCTCGCTACACATAGGTAAAGAATTCTTCACAGCTGGTAGCATGATAAGATCCGATGAAAGTATCACATTTCATGTAATGTATCAAAATAGCCGAAGATACTAGAACCTGAAAATGAATTTAATCAACTTGAGCAGAAGCGGCAAGCCATCGAAGCATATCAAGTCACCGTCTCATCGGTCAAGAAAGCCTAAATTGACGTACTGCTAACTAGCTTAGCGAGGACCATTTCCAGAGAGTATAGGGTGCGCTGTGAATATTTCACCAGCCCAGTCAGTACTACCACGGAATATTTTTACTCACTCAAGTATGCCTCTTTCGAAAACTTTATCAGACCAATGAGTCTAAGTAATGACGAAGAAACAAGTGAGTAAGTTTATGTTGTTGGAAAACCTGCCACGAGAATGCTGACCTCAGTAACATTAAGCTTGTTTTCACGTGACTGAATACATCATACGACGTGCAACCCCCAGATGCTCAAGTTTCACCAGCGTCCAAGACGACGTATAGAAACACTTTCCGAAAGGTACACTGCGTATGCTACCAGAGACTGGGGGTAAAGAGGTTTATTTAACAAGAGCGTCCAAGGTAAACGGTTCGAAGGTAACCTATCAGGTCAAATATTTGTAGCCGAAGATACCAATTATCGTCATTATAGCGTGCTTCGGGAGGTGTGATATAGATTAATTACACTCACCGGCAATAGTCGTAGATGACTACCGGTCCGTTTAACTAGAATAAAGACAACAAACACCTAAGAGAGATTCAGACAGTATACCCCAATGGACGATCAGTTACAATTTGATGTAGTTATTTTAATACCTTCCAATCAAATAGAAGCATCTAGACTGATAAAAATGGAATGCACGAGAGGCCCGATTGTAAAAAAAAATCAGCCTACACAAATTAACCCGAAATATCAAAGGGACGATCAAAAGTTTTTAGTCCTCACTTTAAAGTTACGAGAAAAACTAAGTGTACGTTCAAGCGAACGAAAATATCACTAGATAACCTGAATGATTTATTTGTAACACAATGAAAGATTTGGCCCCTCCTGCAAAAATCACCATGAAACAAAATCCCCTTTGTCTTCGCCGACAGTGGTCTCTGCAAGCAGAAATTACCGCATTTATGATGGTTATTCCACTGAAATAACAATCAAGTCACAAAGACAACTCAAACAGATCATTCTATTATTTGAAAGTGTTTGTCACGTGAACGACTCTAAGTATTGAGCGACAGAGTGGATAGAAACAGATGCAGAAAGCCAGTCAAAGTGGGCACCGGTTGATTTGGTTCGTAATTCATACTGTGTGTGTGTTACTCTTAAGAAGATACGTTTGTTCCCACAAGCGCTGTTTAACATGATCGCTGATTTTTCGGTAAACTATCATATTTGCATAACGTCCACATTCAAACAATTTTATATCGAACTCCAGTAAGTTTAGGTCATCTTTATGGCATTTTTATCCAAGTAGATCATCTCGATAAATACCGTCTGAATATTTCCCGGAACAGTAACCCCATCGGTATCACTTGCCTCTGGTTCAGCTGGTAGGCGTGTGTACGAGTCCTCTCGTACAGTGACTGTCCCATAAGATAAGAGGCAAGTATGTGTCCAGTGATCGATAATCAAAGTATGGTGTGTGTTCCTACAAGTGTGAGCTTGGGTGACATGCTTGAAGACGGTTCATTACGCGACTGGTCAACTAAGCTCATCTCACAGATATTTATCTACATCGGTGATAAATTAAACAATGAGCAGCTAAATACCTAAGATAAAACTGGCCAGAAAAATAACAGATAAGTAGTGAGGGAATTAGTTGACAAAAAGTGAACATTTCTCCTAAGTGATCGTGGCCTTCGCAGTCACAAGTACTCATAAAAGAAACACTAGGTCAGTGATTCGCTCTTATTAGAAGCAGTTTGTGATGCATATTACTGCTACTCACAGTCGAATGTGGCTTAACGCTCAGACGTAATAATTCGGCTATGCCTACTGTCAGTTCAATGGGACAATGATCACTGCGGCTGCTATGCGACAACATAGCCGTAGTTCAAATCGAGGTTGTGGTAAGAAGGTCCACTATTGACGAGCTCTGACAAGGACAAAACTTGAGTTTAGTACCTCTGTTCGAGAGAGGCAGACTGAAAAGGACTGCGCAAATGAGGAAATCGCGACCGTATTGCGAGTAGTATTCAATTTATATCAGCATACTTGTCCAAGGACCAACGCGGGTCGGTGAACGTAAGTTACTTGTTAGGGCCGTGGGTAGGTGGGTATATTACAGTCTGGAGCTGCGAGCTGTAGATTACCGACTCCTGTCTTACGCCATGTCGAATTGTTCTTCTTAAATCGATCTGTTCTGACAAAAAGTTCATCTGACTACTCACTAGTAAGGTCAAACACGAAACGGGCTTACTTCAACGTGAATTGGTGAGACTAAAGGAACAGAGGTAGGGTGACATCGTTCCGAAGGTCGAGGAAGTGGAGGACCATGGAACCATCCATGCAGTGAAAGACGATCTCGAGAACCAAGCGTTTCAGCCACCTGAAATGAGTGTAATGGTAATATTAGAATCAAATACATCAAACTGAAAATAGATCAATTGTGTTATGTATCACGAATAATTGGTATTAAACTGTGAAAGATCCTGGCAAGTCTACTAAGCAACCTATAGGCAGCAATCGACAGAACGGTAGAAACTCTTTGGTTGAGAATAAGGCAAACCAAAACTTTTTGTCATCACAAACAAAAATCAGGCAGATGAACAGTACGGTAATTCACTGCAGAGTGTTAGGACTGTCCTCATTTTCAAGGCTCCAACACCAAGCAGTAACCTTTAATAGATGTTGGTCTACTGGCATTTTCTCCATTCTATTTTTGACCAACTTGTTCAGTACTTCTCTGCACCATCACTGGTTCATTTTGCATACGGCCAATCAGGCCCTTCGCTTTTGTATGCAATGCCTACCATTACATCTTCACTAGATGCTACGTTGTAGTATGACTATACACACATTTGGGTCTTGAAGGAGAAATAAAAAAATTGAATTTCCGTTAAGAAGTAAATATTTCAGAGAACCTCAATTGCTTCCGTCTAGGTCTGGAGAATCCAGCAACATCCAGCTCAATAATGACGTTCCGTGGTAAACAGCTGAAGGTTAAACACACCTGGTGAAAAGAATAGGAGGAAGGTTCGAAAAAGGCAAACATATTTCGTCGTGGTGGGATCGAGGCGGTGATTTTCCATGGATAGATCGGCGCGGTTGGTTTCTCACCGATTGCCGGAACATGAAGTTGTTCCTCAGGCTGACAACTGAATAATTCCAGGCATCCCCCTTCCACTGATGCGTCCCAATCTTCTGGAACCAGGTACCAGATGAAAGCAATTCGTCGGTTATCCAGCTCATCGTCATGACAAAGCAGAACATCTGAAATGTAAGCAGAAGCCCAAAACTGAATGTGGCATACTGTATGACAAAAACCCAGCACTCTGAAGAACAGTAGTTAACGAGGGGGAGGATCGAAGTTTGAATCCCGGCCACGACAAGGGTAAACACATGACAATGAGCTTTAACAAGGACGATTTCTTTTCAGAAGAGGTTTATTTAACAGTTTATTTGAGTGCAAAAACAACGGTCGAATATGAACAGTGGAAATTGCCCACAGGGGTCTCTAACTAATCAGATGATTAGTCCGAAACCTCCAAGAAGGAATCAGTTTCAATGTTTAAAATGCATAGGACAGCCCATAATCGATCCACCGGTTGGATCATCCAAAAGCTGCCACGCTTAATAAGCTATATGTTATACATTTTATTGAAATATACCATTTAAGTAAGCCACTGTATCATGCTTGTTTAGGCAGATGTAATGTCACAATATAACTACAGCAAATAAACAACTTGGTCTAGATTTAATTCGTCTACATTTCTGCGTACACTGTTGTGAGATCAGAAAGCCGTAACATGGCCACCAAGTTTCTATACAACATTCGACTAAACCAAATGAGAATAACTGCAACCCAACAGTTTGCGGTTCTAGCCATTCAGCGCGTCAGCGTATAAGACATTTCAGTTACAGTATTATGTTGCCAATGATAGCACAGATACATTATGGCATAATTAATAAACTCGTGATATACTCCCATCGTAGTCACATTCACTTTTGGTCATAAATTGATATGGCATTCTTATTGGTAGGTTATCTCTATCGATAGCAATATAAACACTATGCAAAGCCGAAGTGATTATCGGGTTCATTAGCTGAAAGCTTCAATAGATGCGCCAGTTCATCATTTTTATTATGGTGTCAATCAAGAATTTGTTTCATAAAAATAGGTTGTTAAGAAAAGTTTTGTTTTTCCAAGAAACTGTCCACTTATCGAGATGTTCACCAGAAATACTCTACTTGCTTAATTCCGACGTTTAGCTCACGAATAATCATTTTGGTCGTCATATACCCATCATACCGCGGATTGGTGCACTGACCTTTTGCCAAATCAATTTCTACGATTCAGATCAAGGTCATAACTTGTCTATAAATACTGAGGTTCAACACCTGTTTTGTCATTGGTTTAGGTACCAGTACACCGCTCTCCCAGAGGCCATGTTTCCTCTGTTATTTTAGTTGGGTTCACATGCATTCATATTCGCATTTTGTAACGTTATCCATTGTTTCGTTTCGGATCATCACCCTGTCATAACACAGGTTATATCCTATAAAACAAACTGGGGGACATTCAGGGTGCAGTCATCATCAACTTGCAGTCTTTATCTAGGAGCAGAAGACAACCATAAACAGGCCGATAAGAAGAAATCAAGACACAAACAACCTGCCAGCAATATCAAAGATGGAGTTACAGTCATCATAGGCTCGTAAAGACACTTTACAAATTGAGCATGAAAACGAAATCTCATGGAAACCAACCATAGCATTTAATCGGTTCAGCATGATCTGCACATGTTGTCTGCGGGAAAACTAAATAAGGCAATGCTATTATTTGACAGAAGCCCTCTCTCCGGCATCCTCTGGACCCCAATTCCTCTTTCCAGAGTACTAGCTAGTCCGTACGTAAAGAGGAAGGCAGAAATAAGACATGTTTGCTGAACACTACTTAAAGTTGAGAACACTCTAGATGACTCCTATAAATGTGCAATCTATGGGCATAATGGGTATACAACGATTCAAACAAAACATGGGATGTGACCTGTACAGGAGAAAAACAATAGAAAATTACCAGACATATGCAGTCATTACATCAATCTGAACATTATTAAAACTAACCGTGTGTGCTGTAGATGGACGAGGTAAAATCAATCCTGTCTCGTTCGAGGGTTGCTCCCGTCAGTTTCTCTAACCAGGGTAAGACGTCGGATAGCAGAAAAGACCTGTCAAAAAAAAACAAGATAAATGGTGATAATGATAATCCAGCATAACGTGAGCACAGTCCAACCGGTATAAATAAACAGACGTCATATGGCTCAACAACTGTAGTAAAGTCCCTGAATTTTAATAGTAATCCATACAACAATCCATACAATTCATACAACTAACCTTAAGCTAATCAACAGTATCACCCAGTCGCAGTTCGTCACTAAAACAGCTTTTGTCAACGAACACAATCAACGTCCAAGAACAAGAAATTGATTCAATTTGACTTTTTTGAAGCATACAAACTTGTTATAATTCAACACAACCGACCAGTTTTCGAAGGGCCTAACTACTCAATGTCAGCACAACATTGTGGCCTTTCCCATGTACCTGGACTCACATCCCGATTTAGCCCTCCTTAATAAAAGTCAACCGTTCGCGAGTTTCAATTGGTGCAGCTGATCACTCTAGTGTGAAGCTATCTAGCATCTAGCTCAATACTATTGAAAAGATGTTAGCATCAGAGGTCAACAGTCTCTTCCAGACGACTACCACAAGCTTGGGAGAATGATATCTTCATCCAACTCGAATTTATTTGTCCATGACGACTCATCTATCTACTGTGATCAGTTGACAGTCTATGTAAATTTCTGCTCGATATGTGCTGCCCCTTGGAAACAATTCTACTTCTACTATTTTATATTGCATCCTCGACATACAAACAACCACACATTTGTAATTAAATATGTAGATTAAGGGGTGCTAGACAACAAGCAAGCAACCAAATATTCTTCTTCCGTCCTGCTGGACAGTTTATCCAAGCTAATGAGTTGATCAGAGTCTCGCAGTTTGTTTCCTAACATAGCCAAATATGTTGATATTTTGTTTTCACTCATAAAGAAGAATCAGTATAGGACTTTGTAACGCATACTGCTTCTTTCGTGTAGAATCGATTGTCTTCTGTCAATTGTGTGGGGATTACAACATCGCATGGTCACTTCATGTTAATAATGTTTACACCAAAGTTTGAAGGCTTTCGTTTTATATCCGGCAATTAACTGCTCTTGTTTAATCGTTTTATCAAGGCCTGTGTGCTCTCCCACTGGATGTATCGTTCACCTACAGTTTTCAGAGGATGCTGATATATTTCCCAGGTCCCTAAAACATTTGTCTCGTGACCGTGGCATTTCGCATGAGCAATTCGTTGATTTTATGGTTTATCATCATTTAAGTGTGTTTGAAAAGTTTTCAACAAAAATCCTATCGCACACATTCCACCTACTTGTACTCGTATCTCTTTAAGTGTACTTCCACATTTTCCATTATATTCCAACGTAAAAAAAATTTTTCACGTACCTAATCTTGTTATTTTTCCGTTATCCATTATTTAACTCGATTTTTACATGAACCCAACACTCTCATTCGTGAACTAATCTCAAAACTGAATTAGTAGGTTTTTCTGACAACTGATAATGATTGCGGCCGATTTCTTCAACCTGTTTTCGAATTCCACAGTTGTATTAATAATCTTGTTTTCTAGGCACAATTATTTTAATGAACTGCATATCCTGAAGAGGTATGTGGAAAAAAACTTAGAATTCACCTCTCGAAAAGCACAAAACGTCTTGCTGACATTTACTTTGACTTGACCTAGAGGTGGCAAGGAGACCAACAGTGCGTACGCGGGGTTATTAGGGATGAAAAGTTTCCGTACCTTGTATCGGCAAAATTGAAAAAAAGCAAGTTGACGGTCAACGAACAACTAGTTATGGTAGTATGTGGACTGATATAGTGTCAGGACGCCCAGACCTAGACAAGAGAACGATCAGGGTTCTAAACCAAAGACTTTGGCTCAAAAGCCTGTACGGCACGGCAGCGGGTGGGTGGCAGTGTACCAGAACTGACCCTTTTTTTTTTTCAAAAAAAGATGTCAATCTTCTTCTGAACTTCAACCCGGAGGACCATGAGACTGTGATTTGTCAGACTTCTACCTATTGACCTACTTGGTATGAGTGACTCTGTTGATATGAACATCACGTTGTCCAGTTTAGCCCAACGGGTCATCGAGATGCGCAGGCCGTCACACCGCGTCAAAGTTCAGTCTCGCTGTGACAGATTTGAGTACTCTTACCTCAATTCCCTCTATCTACGTTTGGTATCATTCAGTCTGCTACATGGTACCAAATGCCTTGTGATGTGAAAGCTGAATAACTTTGATTATGAGCCGCCCCATGCAACTGACACACAAAAGCGTGCACAGTTGACTGAAACCAATAGTTCAAGGCTGACAGTCAATAGTTGTAAATCACAGCACACAGTGGCCTACAGATGAACACTAGTAAAATGCTAACAACGAAAAGTGATTGGTGGAATTCATGTTCGAACAAGCTTGTCCCATAGTGATTGAATCCAAAGAACACTAGTGTATATATAGTATAGCCTCATGCGTTGTATGACTCGCGGTTTTACCTGTATCCGAAGTGAACCAGATACACTAAGGTCGGAAGGTGTGCGAGACGGCTTGTGAATTACAGTGGACTCCGGGTAATCATACAAACCGCCGGCTAAAGTACAATCCCTGGACTATGGAGATAAAACCTTTTAGTTAGTGGCGTGGTTTAGGACTGAGACAAGCTAATTGGAGCAACACGAGTCAACAGGAAACCCTAGTGTCACAGGTCGATGGATTTTAACTGTGAGAGTAATAATTGGCGCAGCCTGGATAAGATAATAAAGACAAATCAAGCGTAACTTGAGCCAAGGAAATGAAAAAATCAAGACTGATTGTAACGAACAACTGACAGGTATACTCTAACATCAACAATGATGAAATGGAATCAAAATTCCTCACCGCAGTTTAACTAAAATCGAAGACTTATACTCGACGTGTTGTTCATCTTTCAGCAAATTGATAATATCAACACTCTGTTTGAACGTGAACATATCGTTACATCGGGGTTCGAACGGAAGTAGACGTGCTTCAGACTCTACTTTGTCCACCAATTCTTCGGTAGATTTAAACAGTTCTATCGGTAAACGGTTCACATTATTCTCGATCGGACTCACGTGATGCGAAAGACAAATCTGGCTGAAAAAAGTTCTCGAAGGACGCACATGAGAATGGTAGTTTGAGTAAACAGCAACCATCTGAAGCACAACGGAGAAACTATATTCGACTTAGTTCAATTGAAAGTGTACAAGGATGTTCGCATTGTTAAAAAACAATGAGTAGAACACTGCGAGAAATTACATACCAACGTTGTTTATAAAAGACTACTGATAATACGGATTAACTTATTACGGAAACTGACACATGCTGTACCTTAGCTTACTGTAACGAAAAAAAAACCGTTTGCAAGCGGTAGTTGTTTTTGTCACCGCCCAATTGCGTTGTATGTGATTGGTTAGGTGTTTCAGTTTGTACATTCATTCATGGTTTACCACATGCAAGACGAGTGGTAACTTTGTCCCTATTTCTGACGAATTAGAGGAACAGTCATTAGTGCAAGCACTCGGCCGACATGTTACTTACCGATGTTATAAGTAGCCCGCTACACAAGTATACAAAGACATGGTGACGAATTTGTGTTTCGATTAACTCGAATGTGAGTACAGAATTTCGCTCATCAGCCGTCACCCACAGTTACTAACAGCCACTGACCGCCATACATATTTCTAATGAAGTTGCAGGGCGAACCAAAATTAACTCAAAAATCTAATCACCTCCGTGCAAATAAAAAACGAACAAGACAATCTTAGGAAGCATGGTCAGTGAGCCTAGGAAGTTGAATTCCAAACAATTCAGGGAAACCGCGATGACCCTGGAGTTACAGAGCTCATTGGAATTCCTCTATGAGGGAGACTGTTTCAGAGGGCAATGCAACCAGCTAAGTCAAAAACAACCTTCAGTTGTTAACGCACCAGCATCTGCCACAAAGCGAAACTATAATTAACCAAGTCAGCCACAAGTCTGCAGTTTGTCCTATGATAAATAAGAATGGGAGTTAATAAACTCTTGCAGCTTAGACGTAACGGAGACGAGAATAACAACCCAATGTTTGTCACATAACGCTACCACCTAATAGAACGTGAAAACGACAACCGAAAGATACCGATCAGGAAGGTTCTTTTTCGGTACTCTAAGACAGGTAGGCCGAATACGGTCGACCTACTTACTAATCAATTACCGACTTTGTGAAGGGACCTCACGATACGTCGACGTTTAAGATTCCAAGATAGCTTCGGCTCTTTAGCGAGAAACACCAGAATGTCATGGGTGAACAAAAACAAGCCAAAGATAGTCCTGTGGTAAAGACGTTTACGTGTGTCGATATTTCCTATGCCAGCAAACAATAAGTATATTCCTTTAAATTAAATACCTCATTTATGATCAAGTGGTTGTAACACGCAGCGAATTTGTGTCATCTTTTGCAATCTCCGTAAATTATGAACGACGACCAATGCAACTTCCTAATATCCATTCATTCTTTCGGCTAGTCATTCATTCATACCGGGTGTGAGCCCGAACAGAAGGCACAGTGGTTGCGGCTGCCGTTCATTTCAACAGTGAAGTGGAATATCCTGGAAGAAAAAATTATCATTCACTGTCACAATACCACCTGGAATAATGTTTGTGGCCAGTGACCTAGGTGACTAGGAGGACCCCAGTCAGGCAGACGAGACCCACCCAATTCGCCCAATAAAATAGTCAGGGCCATCATATCTTGAGACTACGTCGTCGTTTGAAGACCGAGTGATTTAACCCAACTGTTGGTTGTCTCAGTAGATAACGCACAACGCGGTATACGCCCGCATAGCATGCAAAATATGTGACCAAACAGCACCGACTGTGAAACGTGATGAGTTGATCAATTGGTCGGGTATCCAGGAGGTTTCGGAATAAGTACTGGCGAGCGACCGTATTGCTCACGCGATCCGTCCACTTGATGTCGGCTAATTGATGAAGGTAGTGATGGTTAACTACAACAAGTCGGTTGATATCTTCATTGCGAACAGGCCACGTTTCGTAACCATTGAGCGAAACAGAACATACACAAGCATTATGTTGTCTTCCTCTCAGTGACAGCCGAACATTTCTCTGAAGCCACAGACGGTGCAGGTTGACAAAGACAAAATTTTGCTATCCTCGCTGATATCACATCAACGATAGTACAGGTTGGCGAGAGTGCTATCCAAGTGTGTGAAACTGTTCATAGTCTTAAGTGGATTGCCCGATCATTTGTCTCCGGCTAGGCAAAACAATGTCATTCGCATAGCCCATGTCGGCTAACCCTAGTGTCAAGAAGAAACTCTACATCAAGCACATTGGATTTCACAGCCACATCCTTCCTAATGTCATCTACGAAAAAACTGAACAAGGACGAGAGGGTGAAACACTGTTGGCAAACACCAAACACAGGACAGTTGCCCATACCCTCTAATCATACTCACAGATTAAGCACAAAGTGATATTAACGAATTCAAGTGTTTCACTGGAGGAAGTCAGTTTTACAGGATATGAAGAACAGCCCAATCAAAGATAGCCTATATGTCTACAAAAAAACACGACCATCGACTGCCCATGAGAGTGCCGTTGCTTGAATACCCGTCGGAGGGTATAAATGTGATCAACGTACCCTCGACCGGACTTCAAACCTGTCAGTTCTCTGTTTCTAATTTTACCTGAGCTTAGTGAGCCCATGTAGTATAGGACTAGAAAGTAATTTAAACGCAACAGACAATAGACTGATACCTCTTTATTTGTCACGTACACTTCGGGCCCAACGGAGATTATCATTGATAGGCACCAAGTAAGAACTACCTCTTCAGTCCTCAAAATCGCCTGAAGAAACTCTGTCAGTTCTGTTACCAACCTCTCTCCACCATCCTTGGAAAGAGAAAGTGAAAGATACGGTCTGGAAGCCCAGCTAGGCTTGAATAACTTAAGTTACAGGGCCACCTGCTGCTGGCGTAGGACCGTTTGAAATGCAATAGCTGACCATGAGGGTTCAGTCGTCTATAGTGACCAGTTGGGAGCAGTCGAACTGTTCTTCAAAATGTTCGGACATTCACTATCGTTGATAATGCAGATGACAATAGGTTTTGCTACCATAAAGCCACGAAGCAGAATATGTACGTAAAACAGGGGTTAGACAATTTTCAAATACATCTTCTGGAACTCAGCTTTCCTACTGTAAAGTGTCTGCCAACATTAGATAGACTAGGTTTTGAGTAACAAACAAAACAGAGAGAGAAGGAAATGCACGAAATTCGTAAGCATCCGGGGTTGAAACATTAAAAAACAAAGTGCATACACCTTGCATACGACATGCGTCACAAACAAACAGCCAAGTAGTACTTAAGGACAAGATGACTTCGTTACGAGTGAAAAAGAGGTGCTGTCAAACAAAAGAACACTCCGTTCACTGTAATCGCCGGCATACTACCCAATACGATCGAAGAACTTTGGATATAACTCAAAAGCCTGACAAAGAGTAGAAGACATGAACTACACACGGCAGTTACGAGAGTCAGACAACAATGTTTTATTCACTTTATCATCAGGTTAGATAAGCCTATCACTGTCAAACAGATCAGACACAGGTCAGACACTCAAATCATTGGTTCCAGGTACGATCCCCCTGAGAGGATGATACAGTTTGTTGTCTCGTGTCAGTTAGATACTTCAGGTAGAGTCCTTCAAGCCAACTCTCCTCCTTGGCACAGACGACCGGAAAGTGACTGGAGTTGTTTTTCTCTCGACAGTAACATTATTATGCGACTTCCAGCTATACCGCACATTTTGGTGTATATTTCCTCCAGACTTTCTGCACACAAGTAATTCTCTTTCTAATAAGCGTTCCCAAAGATCAAGACACGGGTAGAAATAATTCGGTTTTATTGTTCACACTCACTGACAAACGTCAGGAAACTGCACTAAAATGTACTTTCATAGGTCTGCAGCTGACTCTGAAATGAGAGTCTGATGACGCTATCCACTTGAGCTCACTTTTATCCAAACGCCGAGGCCTAACCGTGCAGCCAGGCTAGAATAAGGTTCGCGCTGGATATTAAGGCAAAGTAGTGATCACTACATTGGGTCCTAATGAAGAATCGCTTGTGTGCAGTTAGTCCATCGGCATATCGGTTAAAACCTGGCCATAAAAATCAGAAAAGCATTGTATGTCCATTATATCGGTGTAAGCTCCAACGAACAGTTGCATAAGTACTGCCAACAACGCATGTAACCACCTGGACTCGACTGCTGCTGCCAGTTTCGTTTTGGTATTTGCCCAAAGGGAATGCTTTCGTTAATGTAAGGTAGTTACCTGAAAATCCAGAGGTTAGGCTGTAAGGAAAACTTACAAAACTGCAGGAACGGACAAAACGTCAAAGCAAATTAAACGATAAAATTCGGTGAGTAATAGCAGGGAATTTTAACCGTTATGACAGGTTGCAGTGACGCAGTATCTACAGAAGCAGAGTAGTTGCGTCAGAAGTGCATTTCTTTCAGGCAAATTAATTTTTTAAACATATTTCGCGCGATTCTTCGCGACTCAGAATATAATTACCAGTGGGAATCTGGCACAGGAAGGGGTAAAGATTGCATAAAGATCGTAAACACCACTTCGGCGAACGAAGAGAGGAAATTAGTCTAGTTTGAGAAAAACAGTGCTACTATCCTTCGTTATATGGTTGAATCGCCCGTCCAATCACTGCTAGTGAAACCTTACTTGGTTCATCTATCACCAGCCAGTAATAACGAATAGGCTGGTGGGATTAACATTTTAGGAAACGGTTCAGCTAGCTTGGACAGCAGAATATGGAGTATGGGACTTGGATACAGGTGACGTATATGTACATGTTGAAGTTTGAGCGGTACCTATGAGTATTCCGGCTCGAGCTGCTCTTAACCCCGACAATGGCCAACGAAATAGCTGACTAACGAATAGGAACGAATGTATGAAGAAAAATGAGCAAAATTAAAAGAGCCTCAAGGAAGAGGGGAAGAGTCAACAATTAAGCAGGAACAGACTTGTTAATGCCTGTAACCTATTTCCACATGACAGCGCGCTTCCAACCACCGACGTAGTCACATAGCACCTCTCTTCACTTGACAGGCGATACCTCTCAACCATGTTTAACAGGACTGTCGGGGATATCATGCACAGAGCACTAGACAAAAGAAGATCAGGCAGGCTTCCAACAGTATCGTGGGCGTATCAATTCGATCTTCACCTTCCAACAAACACTGCAACATCCACACTCCAGTTTTCAGCTAACGGTTGTTGTTTTAAATATGAAAGCCGCTTTAAACTAGATTGCACAACATGTGCAGTGGGACTGTCATAATCGCACCAGTGTCAAAATGAAGCTGTACGGGTGTCGTATGTTCGTATGAACTCGTTTTATTTCCGATCTGAGTGCAATGTGCAATTACGAACAATTATCTTCAACACTATCCACCTCAAGTGGCGTTCGACAAGGCTACACTATCTCCATCTCCCTTTACAGTTTTCTGATAGGCGATATTCTGGAAGAAACACTCAGAAGCTTCGAGGATCTGAAGGCTAAGCTTTCGCCAGGTAATAAATTGACTGATATTGAGTATGTGAACGACTCAGCTCCACCTAATTCACCTGCACGCAACACACAGACTTTGCCCAATCGATTAAATAACAATCCTGATCTGTATGGTATGCATTTTGCACCTACAAACTGTAAACTATTGTCACAAAATTCGAATCGCCCAAATCCAGTCTCGGTTGTTGTTATTGTCGTTGTTGTTGTTAATGCAAGTAGCCCGGTGAAGATTGCACATCGTTCCACATATCTGAGTAGTGTCACCCCCGTCACCCTGTTGTACTACTGATGATGTGTCTACGAGGATAACTAAAACAGGTAGTACATTCGCCAACCTCCGTCACTTGTCACCTCACAAATACGTCCATTTGTCAAATAAAACCACAGCCGACAATGCGTGCGTGCCTGTGTTCAATTTTGCTCTATGGATCAGAGACTCGGACCATCTGTGCACAAGGCGCATACAGGCTCTCGGTATTCGGGCATCACTGTCTTCGCCAATTAGTTTGTATCGAATGGGCTGACTGTGAGAGCAACGCGATAGTCCGTCGACGCGTATTTGCCAAATGTGCAAGTTCGTGATTGGTAACCGAGGTAATGAAAATTCCGTCTTCGCTGATTGGACCGTGTACTCTGTATGCCAACGAAGAGTGCCACACTGCGCAATATTCCGTTTAGTTGCTGAAGCTATTAAGCAATCACGTGGTCACAGGCTGTGAAAGCCATGATCGTTCGGCTGAGCAGGGTTGGTAGGTTTTATCTGCCTGGTTGAGGAGTTTGCGACCATCCAGCACTTTCCAGCATCGCAGTGTGTTACAGTCAATAATGAACCTGTAACGGAAGGCTGTTGACTCCTCTTTTGCTCCTTCTTCATGAAATTCAACTTGGTTTTGTTCTCAGTTCAATTCGTCTACCCCCGTTTCTTCTTTACGCATTTGTACCTATTTATTAGTATGTTACTTCATAAACTGTTATCATGACTAACGGGAGCTCAAGAAATAGTATCCAAAGGTAGGGTTCACAGCTGAAAATGATGATGATGATGAGCTCGTGACCACGTGATCATAATAGACAGCAATACATAAGTGGTTCACACTGACGCTTAATTGTCACACAACCACGAAGAAGGAAGCAAACCCTATATATACGATATCGCCGTTTCTTCTAATCGATAATCATAATAATCATAAAAAGCTAACCGGCCAACACATGAAAATGGACATTCGGGGACATCGTGGAACAGTTAGCAGTGGACTTTGCGGAATGGAAGAATACGAATCACTGCCAGAGAAATGCCGCGGACTGCCTCAGTTGTGGTTGGAGTTTCCATTAGAAGCAAAGGTGCCAAGTACAGCACAACACTTATGTGAATAAAAGTTTCATCCGTGGCCATTTAGTTCGCAGTGGCGAGTAGCAATAGAAGCGTTTGGTATAAATATCATAAGATCGTGGGTTGTAATAAGCAGCTGCGAGGGAAGTATTGGATCGTCACCTTACTTACGCGCTCAGTCGCTTGACCCAAAACCAAGATATCAGAAGAGACACGGTTGCACTGTTTATTGGACGAGCGAGACGAGACGAAACTTAGGCCACAGAAGCTCTAGATTTATAGGACAAAACGATTACCGGTCGACAGACACAAAGCGAATCAAATGAGACAGTCATATATGGCAGTCAGGGAGTCCGAACAAATCACGTTGCAGGGGGCGATAGAAGGCAACGCGAGAAAAAAGTCCAGATAGTGCACAGGCGTTCGACCGCACACTTATAATCTGATTGGCTGAGCGCGACTATACCACCACCCACGACCATACCATCCGAGCTGGGCCGGCCGACCGATGTGGCGCGATGCGTCCTGGCTGTCTCGTTGGGAGATGCGCCTCCTAACAGGAAGTGCTTAAGTGACACCAGTGTAGTAGTCAGGAGGGGTAAAAGTTGACAGACTGACTCATGTACGGTGGTAGTAGAACAGTTAGTCGGACAGCATACGAGTCGAATGTTTAATCGAGTACACCGTGCACATCAGTGGTCATATCCATGGAAACCAACCGGACTGCTATTGCAGCAGAATTCCTTCAGGCACTGATTGCGAACGAAAGATGTTAAATACTGAATACAGTTCTTTGCACCTAGTCAGTCGCGGAAGGGCTCGAAGTATGAAGTTGCGATAACCCACAGTATGGATGTCCTTCCAATGCAGCTAACAACCGATAAACTAACAAAGAAAAGCAACCTTTTGGCATACTTCCTCTTTAACGTCATTTCTCTATTCCTTACAGCTATGTGTGTGTGAACAATGATATCGATTCCAAAATGCTAAGATATCATCCTTAAACCTTCTCTCCTTCGAGTATGTTACACCACCTTTATTGTGTCTTTAACACTGGCTAACTGCTCTCTCCTTCGAGTATGTTACACCACCTTTATTGTGTCCTTAACACTGCCTTGTTCTTTGGTACGAATCAATAACTACGGACTCCAAACACAGGATTAGTTGCGTCCGCATTACCGAGTTTATTTAATATGATGCGTCCTAAATGAAGGTCCCAGCGACCAGCGAGATTGCGTCCACAGGTGCATATTTCTGAGCATCGGTCACGCTGGTCGGGTTACCTACAAGCCCCTCTGCGTACCACAACGCTAACCAGGAGCAAACTCAACGGCTTGTGTACATTTACCAGAGAGCCGAAATTGTCAGTATATTTTATTCATACATGCATATCTACATTCAGGGTGATCACTGATCGGCTAGCTTGTTCTGTACGCATGTTTCTATACAGACAAGTCACAAGGGGCTTGTGAACCTGTCATCATTTATTTTAGTCCCAAATAACTGCGCAGCGGGTGATTGTACTTTCAAAACAAAATAAACCAAGTTTTCCAATAGTAAAAGTTGTTCTGTCTGCAGCCTTTTAACTGTTATTTAAGGTAGTCAGGGACTCAACACTTTACGCATTACGCGTTTTCATGTCCGGTCTAGTGCGTGTGAGCCTATCTCGCGCGTTTTTCTTCTCTTAGTTGATGCGTTGGTCCCAGATTAGACTAGAGCTAGCTGTTTACTACATTTCCAAACAATGACAGGAAACTGTTTGTGTCCGAAACATGGTTTACTTTTGTTTCGATACTTGCCGGAACTGCACACGAGGTGCCAAGTCAGTATTCAGCCGTGTCGGGAAGCGCATCCCCTAACAAAGTAGTCAAAGCGAATCACGTCATATCGGTCGATCGGTCCGGCTCCGATTAGATCTATCTGTATCATTTCGCCAAGCCAATCAAATTGCAGCCGTGCGGACGAAGATCTGTACGCTGTCTGAACTGTAATGCAATTTGTCATAACGGCTTGACACTCATGTAAGACGATCTCGTCTGATTCACCCTACGTCTGATTGTCAGATATGATCGTCTAGTCTGATCTGTTGTGCGTCTTGTCTGTCATGTGCGATAATTGTTTCGTCCCATATATTCAGATACCCTATGGCCTATTTGGATCACGGTTTTCCAATAAAAGGTGCTACCATATCTTTTCTGCTTCTCGGTTTTGGGTTAAACGATTGAGGTCGTAATAAAAAGGACGATCCAATAAAAAGGTATAAATAGATCGGCACCAGACGTGAGATGAAAACAGAGGATATTGGGATAACGAAAGTGCCTTTGCAAAAAACATAACTGAGACCGTGTAAAATTAAACAAGACCGGTATGCAAAATAATAATCGCAGAAACAAAGGATCCAGCTGTTGGACGCGCAATCAAGCCCGTAGTGTGTAGTGAACAGACATATGAATTATCAAACGCGATCACACACATCAACCGATCAGCAAGTTAATACCCTTGACTACCTATTTGACACGAACTATTATTGTAAGAAGCATCTTATACATCGTACATGTGGCTAAATGGAGATATTCTCTGGTAACTGCAGAACCACGATTCAGGTACTCATTTACTTAATGACGTTCTTCAGCCATGAGTCCATTATGTAATGTGACCTTCTCACGAAGCCTGAAAATGGTCTACACTGGTTTGGTATTGCAAACTTCCACGACTTCCTCCTCCAAGTTCGTTAACTTCTCAGAAATATTTCATTTTGTAAAAGCCGTTAAGAGTTGACATCTCTGAAGGGAGTTTATTTAACTACAGTTGTTTTAAGATGGTCATCCGAGAGGCTAGGCATGTACTGCAACAATTGTGAGGGAGTTCAATCTCCTAGCTCGTGAGTGGTAGCCAAATCCCGGAGCACTGTTGTGCCTCACTGTCCCGTACACTGAACAACTGACGCTCACAAGACAACACATGGGTTTTCTAGGGAAATATGGTTTGAGGGTTCTTTAACCTCTGTTGCCAAGTCGCCAAGTAATGACTAAATCATATAGGAAGATTTGGTGGACTACGAGGTGGCTGCAAGTTGATACGGTTTATCGCAAATATTGCTCCGACTTAATGGAATCATATCCTCGGATTTTAGGAGAATAGTCTGACAACCGCGACGACATGATATTCTCAATATTGTAATGTGTGGTAGAAACCAGCACGCTCGTTCGAGTTGAATTTGAATTGGTGACGGAGCATGCTGCTGTGTTGTTGCCGTTATAGTTAACGTTTGTGTAAGTCGTGTGCATGGCTTACTTGTCCTTTGGCTTATGCTTGTTTCTTGTTGTTTCCCTTTACAGGACTGTTGTTGGAACCCTTACTTTGGAAGAACGCTGTCCCCCGGTGTCTCTCCGTTGCCACACAGTTGTTCCGTAAACGTAACGGACAAACAGAGTGTAAAAAAACCGGCTTTCATGTTATATTATCATTGTCCAGACAAACTGTATCCTCATGATATAACGGTTAGAAAACATGGAAGGAAATATATCGAAATAAGAATAATCGGGTTCATGAACTCTGTGGTGAAAGTCATAAATAACCTAATTCGTGAAGCTAGTTCAGGAGGCTGTTTCAACTTGTGTTAGAGACCATCCTTCCGTGCTGGGGTCACGTGATAATAGTTCCTATATTCCAGAAAGGTATCATGAGCACTTGTGAAAACCATACGGGAATTAGTTTGACACCAGTCATTTCTAGGGTTCTGACCTCCATTATACTCAGTCGACTCACTGGGAGTTACACATTAGAGAACAGGCAGGGTTTCGTCCTGGCCGGGGATGTATAGATCATATTTTTACCCTTCGTCAAATTTTGGAGCAACGTCATGTATACCGCCGGCCAACACTTGCCGCAGTTCTCGATGATAAAGGTGCGTTCGATTTGGTGGATCGATCTACACTTTTAGAGTCGCTTAAACGCAGAGCTGTACCGATCAAGTATGTGAACATACTGCCGGCGCTTTACTCCCATACTTCGGCTCAGGTTAGGGTTTATGGTGAGCTGTCTGACAGTTTCAGCACCAGGAGCGGCGTTCGTCAAGGCTGTCCCCTTCCACCACTTTTGTCCAATTTCGTCATAGACGAAATAATGGTGGATTGTCTGCGTCACTCAAATGATGCTGGTGTGGACCTCCTACCTGGTGGAAGGCTGACTAATCTTGATTATGCTAGCGACAAGGTGTTGCTGTTTGACAACTTTCAAGCAGTACAATCAACGCTAAACGCTATTTCGCGTTCTGCCAAGTATTTCGGAATGCGCTTTGCGGCTTCGAAATGCAAAGTGTTTCTGCAATATTGCTGCAATGTTATATAATGAAGTCATGGAGGTTGTTGGCCGGTTTGTATATCTGGGAAGCTGCATCGGCGGTGGCGGCGGAGGAGGGGTGGGGAATGAAATAGAAGCGCGTTTCTCTAGGGTTAGGACGGTGGTTACTAATCTGAGGAACTTATAGCGATAGAAAGGTATCTCTCTGAAGCTTAAGGGTCGCGTATATCAGACAACGGTGAGGGCTGTATTACTTTGCGACAGCGAAACATGGCCCCTCAGGGTAGAAGACGTGAACCGTCTTCAGGTGTTTGACCACCGATGTTTGCGTTCGATCGCTCGTATCGGGTGGCACCAACGAGCAAACAACGAGGAGGTTAGGAAGTGGGTGTCTGGCACTGATTGTCAAACGAGTTCTTTTATTCAGTCACTACATCTGCACAGACTTAGATGGTTAGGTCATGTAGTAAGGATACCAGCTAGTCGTCTGCCACACCGAGCACTGTTTGCCGACGCTTCGACCGATTTGCATAAGGTGCATGGTGGACAGTTGATGACCTGACGTAGACAAATGAAATCGTTCATGAAGAGGTTGGCTACTGTAGATCGGGTTCGTCTTCCGGGCTAGAGCCCTCGCGACTCATAGAGTCGGTGGCTTGAGACGTTAGGTGATATGGCGGCTAACCGAGCTCAGTGGCGTGAATGTTGTCGTTGTTTGGCCGAGTTGTCTGTGAAGTGAGTGCACTTAATGACGCGGGGTAGTGAAAGCCGTGAGGAAGCTGTCTTGCTGATGATGCCTTATTTTCACTTACAGCCCGGTTGTTTTTTGCAAGGTGTAGGCACCTTGATGTTGTATGTTTGAATACAGACGTAGCTAGTTTTATTTGTCAGGTCCCCTCCCCTCTCCCTTTTTTCTTCTCTTTCTAAACAAGGTTTCTTTTCCTTCGTGGTTGTGTGGCAGTTAAGCATCAGTGTGAATCACTGATGTATTGTTGTCTATGTTGATGATGATCAGGAAGCCTCGATGATGAATACAGACGGTCCAAAAAAAGTCTAACAGGTGAGTAAACAATGTTAGCACAATATCATGTAATGTAGATATCAACACAAGTGCTGTCTGTGCACCTTCACCTCAAATCCGTGTTACTGGAAATGTTGTCGACAGCTGTACAGATTTCTGCTACTTGGGCAGCAATCTGTCCATCCATCTGTCCGTGGACTGCAAGTGGTGCAGTGCAAGCCACTTGCAGTGATGGTTTAAGGCGCAGGCGTCCTTTGGCTTCGGTCACTGTGACAGGCTAATCCGTTTCGGATGCCGCCGACCAATGTGGCTAAATGACACTTACATCCACTACACCAACCGGATATTCCATAAGATAGTCAACGTCGTTCAGCTGAAGAAAGTTATCATCGTCAAAAGTCAACGAATAAGATGGCAGATTACGCCGTTACTAGTCTGCACAGTTCACTTAACCAAGGAAATTAGCAGGCAGTGGTAGGAATAAATTGGTTTAGTTCCACATTTTGGTCGTCCGACGGATTCTGCGAGAGATCCAAGGTAATCACAGAAGTACCGTTCGCGTTTCCATGTTCTATTGGAATGAAGCAAGGGGGCAATCGACTGTGGTCACAATCAAACTTCAATCAAACTTGAAAAGCTCTTCTAGCAACTGGTTGGACGTCGTGTCATCCAGTTGTCTCTTGGTCATCACTCCCAGCTCTGTGAATGCTGTCACGCCGGATGAACGGATGTACGTTTTCCTCGGCGTCTCGTAGTACACAGCGGGAACTTCTGAAATCCCACTGAACTATCTGGTCCAACGGGAGAGTAAAAGAATGCCGAGGAAGCTGCTGGTTCCCTGAAAACATTGTGTGACCAGAAGTAACAAAGTTCACTTGTGAGTGACCTTTACCCTCGTCATGGTCGTGCACTGTTCCGGTCTTCAGAATCGACCTAAGCCCTCATGACAAGTGTTGTTATCCTCCCGAATACACCCCTAGATTGTACTGTCTAGACTTTTGTCTGGTCCATTCCCTTTGAACTTGCTTGTTGCTAGTCAAAAACCCTATAAATACGAACGGGTTTGTGGCCATGTTTTCTTCGGGTTGAGTGACATAAAGGAGTTCTGTTTGAAGGTCAGTCGTTTCCTCTGTGTTCATGCGGTAGCCTCGGGTGGATGGGTTGGATGGGAAGAGACTAAGTGACCGCGTATAGTCCGTACTCGTTGTTCATTACCGTTATACGTCGTGCTATTGTCCGCCATTTCATTGATCGTTACTCCGTTTTGTTTACGCGCTCGTAGGCCGTACAACCAGTCACAAAAGGGAAGTCTCCCATTTGACCACCGAACGACTGGTATACATGCAGGGAGTGCATGCATGGCAGTAGATACTCAACTGTAAACTGATAATCGCAAATCTAATTAATTGGAATTACGTTGTACGTGTGAGTGTAGTTCCACACAGCAATGGTCCTCGCAGGAGCAGTGAACGTCACATGGGGTTCGTCCGCGAAGTCTTCTGACAGTAACCGCACCGTCTTCGGAACCAGTCGACTAATCATCATCATCATCCCAGACAGCAATACATCAGTGGTTCACACTGATTCTTAACTGCCACAGCTACTCAACCCGACATAATCTGCACAACTATTTATCTTCGGGTATGGGCGGCATGTAGAAACGAGCAGTGCTTGGCGGTCGTTGATGATGTGGTCAAAAATGGCTGTTGTGTGCCCGATGGCCTACCAGATTCTTACCTGAGCGTTCAAATTGTGTCGCTTGATCGAGTGACGGTCGGCTTCCACAAAGTTGTTGTTCCGCCTGCCGAATGTGAGAACTTTCGGGCTGCGGCGGTTGGTCTATTATTTCGATCTGCTAATAAGCCTGGTTATCAGGTACTCATCATAGAACGAAGAGTCGGTAGTTCGTATAATAGCTAATGCTGCAGCGTACCTTCAACGGCTACGTGTTAGCATAGCAATTATGAACCACTTGTTGATAGTCCAGTTGGAGGTCCGACCGCGCACGTTCCGCAAAATCAGTACAGTGAAACAGATCCTAGCAACCGTTTTTACATCGTTCAACAGTCGAATACTAATGTTTGCACTATTTGTAACTATCAACCGCACAGACGCAAATCCACCGGCTTCGCGTATCGTGTTTATGTTTCAACGTTTGACCTGTGTGCAACTTTTTCTTTCCGTTGTGATTTAATTTCTTCTCCGTTCTGAAAGACGTGACATTCGGTTTCACTCACGAATTGTATTTCGATTGTCAGCCTTAGCAAGCGCACCGCTGGTTAATCTGGTCTGTGCGGTTCACGTGCACAATTGTCACTGATTTTTTCAGCCTTCAGTGTTCATTTGAGGTTTATCTTAGGACAGGGATTGTGTTATGTCGGTCACATCGTTCGTTCGGGTTTTCCTTACAGTTCTGCCATCCCATGTGTTCCGGAGACTTCAGTGCCTCTGATTGGTGTATGTGGTCCATTTGGGCACACATCCAGCGTCCTATGCTTTTTATTAGGGACCCTTCAGAACCAAGTACGACAATCAAACGGCCGTGGGTTTGAAAAAGTACACAAGCAGTAATGAAATACACCTGGATATAACAGAACACACGCTATAGGGCGAACAATACAGAACACTTGTTGGGCAGTTTTATTCGATATACAGCCATCTGAGTCTAACAGAACATAAATGACCAGAAGTTCTATGTAATTTCCTACAGTCACAAACTACGACCATAGCTAACGTCCAAACAAAATAACTCACTTTTGATAAACGGTTCTGCTACCTGATTGACATACGCGTCCTTAAAACAACCTATAAACGCTGATTCATTAAATGCAGGGTTAATCGCAAATAACTGTTCAGAGCCTAACATAACCTGTCACGTTTCGTACGACCTTCAGACTGAAACCCGCGGGAATTTACTTGCTCAGTTCAATGGTTCAATGGGTAATAGACGGGAGTAAAAGCCACGGTTTTTGATAGTTCCGTTTCTCCGGGCGAGGAACCTCTGTACCAGAGGGGTAGTTGCACGCCGCGACTTTCTTGGTTGTATCAAGGGCTACAA
>LUCH01003440.1:32950-52869 GCA_013368495.1 Paragonimus heterotremus
ACCTTTCCTGCACAATGTCATTGTTGTCCACCCAGCGCATCCGGCCAAACAACTGACAGCTCCAGACCATCTGATCGGTTCACCGCTCGTTTGTTAAAGGCTCTCCGAGAGGATCGAAACGTTGCGAAACCTATAACTCTTGCCTTTAATTTGTCGCTAAACCAAGGATTTTGTTGTTTCTGCTTTCTGTTTGGTTGTTTGTCAGACTAGTCTTATCTGTTGGTGACATATCACATTCGTTTTGGTCACCGGCTGAGTGGCAGAATTCCAGTATACACTCTCGAATCTCGTGGTCTGATTCCGCAAGGCTGGTTCGAGTTATAACAGAATGAATATTTGGAGTTGCCATGGATGCGATGTATTGCCCGTCTCGGGATGTTATTTTTTCACCATACTCAATAGCAATTCGTCAGCGAAGAGACGGGCACATTATGTCTGTTGTGTCTATTTGTCCGCTCGTATCAACTAACGATCGTCGTTGTTTATTAACTCACCCACCCCCAGTTCAAATAGTAAAACTTTGGTAGCATTCTACTTTTTCTTTTCTTCATTTCTGTTTATGCACTGTTTTATGAATATCTTATTCGTTTTTCGGTCCGGAGTGCAATAATGTGTTCGCGTACATTAAACGGGTTGTTGCCTTATTATCTTGTTATATCTTTTCTCCTAGTTTCTATCTTACCATTGACGTTTCTCTATTTTTGTTCCAGCGAAATAAGTGTTTCAGTTTCATAGTAGTTATCTGGATAACCGGCATTGGCTGGTAAACCACGAAGCCTCCCAGTCACACGACTGGTGGTCCTATTCCCTCAGGTTAACACTGGATATGTAGTGTGCGAACTGTACCGTGGATGGTGCAGCGCGAGCCGCCTGCGGTAAGTGCTATGTTCAAGCACCGTTCGTCCGCGCTCACTGCTGAGGAAGTCTCCATTTCCCGAAAGCCACTTTATTTGCCTTATAAAGGGCCTAACACATCACCATTTTAAGCAACTTTCAAAGTTGGCGCAGTATGTAATTGTTAGCCTTTCATGAGAGTTCACAACCTTTCGTTACCTTTCGTTATTTTTGGTATCCCGCCTACACGTTTGCCTTCTGAAGAGGGCCTCGTTGAATTATCAGTTTTTAGCTAGTCTACACTTTGACCTCGCTTTCTTTTTGGTCACTAGCCCCATAAATACGAACGAGTTTGTGATCTTGTTGTCTTCGGATTGGGTGTTGTCTCATTGAAAAGAAGTCTGGGTTGGTGTGTGGTAGAATACCAGGCAGTAGTTGCAATAGAGCTGTCGTTTCTAACTTTATTCAATCTAGACGCAAGGGTAATAACGCTACTTGAAGGTGAAGGGAAACAAACTTTCAGCTAATGGTATTCGGCAATAACCACATGATGCGTGTGGCTCACCCGTACAGTATCAGTAGGCGTTTCTCATGAAATCTGTCTGCAAGTGTGATCTGGTACCAGTATAACAGTCAGTCCAGTCCAAGTTGCGCACGCCATTGTTCAAGACAAGCTGGGTTCCCGCAGACAAAACACCTCAAGCTGATCAAGTGTGAATTACTTGTTCACAGTGACCCTGATAGCACAGCGAGTCTCATCTTCCGTAGCATCAGCTTATAGATGAAGTGAAAGGAAAAAGTCATATTGACGAGAAGTAGATTTGGTTCATAACAAAGCCACAGAACTGAGAACGGTCATGTGGCACTTACCGTGTTTCTCAGCTCAGCAATGCCTCTCGAACACTGGAGCGTTTACAGGGACATTTGTTAGCAGCCAAGTGTTATTGATCGGGGAACGTGGTATACGAAACACTGGGACGATGATGACGAACGACTTGACCTGAAATGTGCGTAAACCTCTGTGTCAGTTGGTCTGACTTTGATTATATTGATGGTGCTGACAGTGTGCTCTAACCCGCCCACTCGGTTAGGAGGTCCGTTTTGAGTAAACCGTTTGGGTAAAGCTTTCAGCTGTAATTCCCGTGAAATGGTTTGGGTTCCGGATTTCGTGTATGGTTCTAAATCGCACACATTTTTAGTTTATTGCTTTACATGCTGCTGTTGTCCGGATTACAATAGGTACACAACCAGGCGCCTTTCTCAGAAGACACATGAACACCGCCTTACGTGGCTACCGCAAAAGCGATCGGAATTCGGTTGCACAATAAACAGTCGTGCGCCCGGAAAAAGACTGCCCAGACCTTGCGGTTACCGCTGTCCCCCGTTACTCACCTAACATTTCCGAAAGTCAGTTCGGTCACCCAACTACCTCCAGTTAAGTACCATTTGACCAACTGCTTGGACGCATCCAGCAGAAATAGTGTGAATGAGAGATCGAGCCGGCTACTCTTCGCGTTACGAGTCAACGCTCTCATCCGTTCGAGCACCAGTTCCAAGTGCATCGTTTGTGGCAGAGGAATGTGTATGCACTTGGTCTACAATTTGTTTACATACTGCTATTGGTGATAATTTTGTTCCTTTGGCAACCGTGTTGAAACGAAATATCTAATTTCCCCGATGGTGAACAATTGAAAACAGACAGCTGGCCAAACCAACTTTATCTTGTGGGTACTCACGTTTAAGAGCTCCACTACAAATTGGGCCTGTGGTTTGGTTTTGAATCCCTTCTCCGCCTCAAATTCAAGCAAGGATCTACTCGTATTGGTTATTGATGCTCACCCTCAAACCGACCCTCCACGGTCATGGTCGTTCCCGTTTGGATCTATTCGCTCAGTATTTCTGCAACGTTAAATGTTGGATCACTATTTGTTATCCGTTCATCACTAAATATGTATCAGTGTCACTGATGACAGTAGCATTGAGGATTTTCGTGCTGCCACTGATAGTCAGATTTCCCATTCTCTAATAGTATGACTCAATCTTTATGTTCCCGGAGACGGAATCGTTTTTCGAGAAAGTTTTGCCACCAAACAAACGAATATGTGTAGCTAAGCGTTTGCTAACCTTCAACCAGAAACTATACGCGAAGTTAGGGACAATATTGCGTTTATCCTGACGCTGTCACTTCATACGCCAGTCTGGAAGGGAAATTTTAAATGGAGTATCTGTATCCCAACGCATAAACAAGTAAGACAACTACTCAAGGATATACAGCTTTTTGATCGTCAAGTCTCCCAACTCCTGCGGCGGATGCAAACTCAGACGAATGTTTATTGAAGCAGTTGTTTGTTTAATGTCTTTCAAATCCCATCCGAGTAGCGCTTTTGTTTGTTCTTTATCAAAGTTTGGACACCCTAGCTTCATCGGCGGATAAGGTCATCGAAGTAATGTCAATCAACACCACTAGATTCACCCGCTAAGCGTCCACTTCCACTGACAAAACACTGTTTATTTCCTAGTTACGTGAACAACAACGGCATAGTTATCTAATCCAGCTTCAATTGAATCAGTTGAAAGTATACTTATCCGAATCACACTTACAATCGACTGTATTTCTCCGTTCGTGCAGTCAATCGTTGAATATATATTCATCTAGAACCAGTACGCTAGAGGGAAAAGGCTTTTGCAATCAGAAAATGGTTGCTAGTACAAGCCGTTGCATCACTACATGCGCTTGTTCTTCTACTCCCAGCCATTCGGGAAACGTAAGTACCGGTTGAGTTCTGCGACAAACTCAGCTGGTTCGTGGACTTCACTTCGCCTGCCCTTTCATTCAGACGTATGGTCAGTGTTCAGTCACAATGTCGCTCGCGTTACGACGAACCTGGAAATGGATATTTCCCATTGCTGATGTGCAATCTGGAATTTTGGGCGCAGTTTTTCTTGACAACTTCGTTCTCTTAGTAGACATAAAGCACCACCTGTTGCTTGACCCAACCACCAACCTGACTATCGCAGGTCAATAGGCAAACTGATTCTGTCCGTCTGTCAGTTCCTGAAACTCATCCAAAAGACGTCTCGCAGTTTACCTAATTTCTTCGAAGAATCTTTCCTAATTTCCGACAGATGTCAATTATGCATAAGACGTTTCATCACATCTCGACTCACGGTCTGTCAGTCGCTGTCAAAGCAAGATGTTTGGCTCTAAATAAACTCATTATCGCCCACAATAAATCCGATCATACCCTCCAGCATGAGATTATATGACTTTCGAAGAGTCCGTGGCTTTCGCCACTCCAAATGGTTCCAAAAATGGATACGAATGACTGGTGTCCAGTTGGAGTGAACCTAGCCATCGTTGCAGATCGATATACCATTCCACACATTTGTGATGTTACAGGTGACTTGCACGGCGAACCATCTTCTCTTAAGTCCACTTGATACGTCAAATTCCTGTTGTAGAAGAGGACGTTCCACTAACTGCAATCACCGTGCCGTTGTAGATTGTCTGAATTTTGCGAATGGCGTTTGAGCTGAGGAATGCAACGTGAACCTTCCAACGTCTAATCTATGGAGTGTTACGTAGCTTTGATTTCAGTCACACATATATTGGTGGAATTTTAATCGCCACCTCCAGCCAAGAGGAACACTGCTTACGCTTATTCCAAGTTTTCAAACACTTGAACGATTTTAGTGTTGCTATCAATCCTTCTAGATGTCAGTTCGGAGTCCCATCACTAAACACCCTTGGACACCACATCAGCTTAGATGGAGCATATCCGATTGTTATCAATATGAGCGCTGTCAGCGATTTTTCTCAACCTATTGTGGTACGTCAGTTTATTCGTTTTGTTAAAATATCCGTCATTTACCACCTAGCCTTGCAGATACATTAAAACTACTTACTGATTTACTGAGTTTCAAACAGAGCAAATACTTAGGATTATCTGAGACATCAATCAATTCGTTGAACTCAGTATAGCATAAGCTTTCACAGGCAATATCCATTCATCAATTGAATGTCTCCACGCTATCAGTATAATCACTGATGTGACAAATTTGGCTGTTGGAACTGTATTTTAGCAATCAGCGGATAACAACTGGCAACCTCTCTAGATCTTCTCTAAATCTTTGCAGTCAGCACAAACTCGTTACCTTACATACAGTCGTGAATTATTGGCAATCTATTTGGCCATCAAACATTTTTGTCATTTTGTTGAAGGATGTACACCTTGTGTTTTTAACGACCATAAACCGTTAACGTATGCTTTACTAATCAAACCTGATCACTATTCATCGCGAGAGCTACATTTCCCAGTACACATGGAACATCTGATACCTCAAAGTAGAACGAAACGCGGGAGCTGACACTTGTTGGAACTGGTCCAACTGACTAACGCCCAGTCTGTACTTACTGTCGAAAAACAAGGACTCAGCGCGCTGACCCCCGTGTATTTGTATTGACCCTGCAGAGAAGAGTGTATAGAGAGAGCACGTTAAGCTAGCGAGGCACGGAGTGAGTTGTCCTTGTAGCCCGGGGACGTCCATTACAAAAGGAATAGCTCTACTACAAAAAAAAACTAGGTAAAAAACCAAAATCATCAGCGATGTACAAGTGAATGCCACTATCAAAAATATAAATTATTGTAGTCGCTACACGTTGTATCGAGAGCCCAGCTGGTCAACACCTCGTTCGACAGCTCCGTTGAATGTAGGAATACGGCTAAACTTCAGACCAGCGGTCATGACACAAATAAATACAAGGTCCTTATGAACACCTAGTAAATGACACAACAGGGGGTATAGCTTCGCAGTAATTTTCTACGGGATCATCGAGACTAATCGTTCCACAAGAAATGTGGAAAAATGTCTTTGATGTTGTCCAAAACATGACATATACAGGGCCGAAGGCCTCTAGAAAACTCTTCGTTTAGTTCGGGCTGAACAAGGGTATTGAGGATTGGGCGCACTGCTGATTAGCATGTTAACAGTCTAGGATCCATCGTCATACCGTCACTCCAATCGCACTACTTCGGCCTTCAGATACACGTTTTGATCACGTGCAAACTGTCTTGTTGCGCTTTTTCGACCTTCGAAAGGTTTTCGATACATTCTCAGATTCACTCGATCGCCAGAAGTTTTTCCCGTTTGTGACACTACTACTCAAACGTCAGAGTCAACATCTATAGTCAGATGGATTTCAAGTCGTAACAGATCATTCGCCATAACTACTGCTCCATGCGCCTAGTTCGCATCTTATTTGTTCTAGCAATTCACATGTCTCCTTGGAATTCAACGTATTCGTACCATACCTTTCCAGGCTGAATTCGACGGACTAGTTGGAAGATTTCACCGGACACTAAAGGCTGCTATGATTGGCATACTGGAATCGACCGCTTGGTTGAATAAACTGCCACATGCGCTTTTGGATTACGCGGCTCCGTCTGAGCCGACAATCAGTGTTTTGCGTCACAACTTATCTGAGACACCAACTTGCGTTTGCCTAGTCAATTACTAACTCACTCGGGTAATGCAACTTTTCCTGATCAAACAAACCATGCAAGTCGCCTACAGCACTTCATGTTCAGGTTAAATGATCAATCCACACGATTATAAAATTAGCCTATCAGTTATTCCAACGAACTGACTGACTGTCCACATGTGTTTGTCCGATGTGATAAGCCACGCGAGTCCGTAAAACCAGCGTACAAAAGTCCATGTCGTGTTTTGAATCGCTGGGACAAATATTATGCGTTGGACGTCGGCACATCGTGTAATAACGTAGTGATCGATCATCTCATTTCAGTACAGCTACTGTGGGAAATTAATCCGGCTGATTCGTCCACACTACCTGGGGCAAGCTCTGACAAGACTAAATCCGGTCGATCATTGCGTTTTCCTGTCTCGCCGTAACATCGCGGCTGGTGCTGTGAGTCAAGAACGCGGATGGCGCAATGCCTATTTATTCGGAAAATTAACACATAGGCTATACGCTTTAACAACACAACAAACAACATATTCATTTGCATATAACATTGATTCAAGAAATTCATGGTTGTTAATGCCTAATTCACGTATGGAAAGAAAACCATTTCACGCCAAAGTGCACTCCAATGTTTCTTCTTGTATTCCCCCCTTTGCTTCAATATCCAAATAAATACTCCTGCCTGATTACTGATCAGTAGCGTGAATAATATAGTGCTCGTCCTCATTAGACTGGTAGGAGGCTCTGTGGACATTGTCTCACCATCTCTGAAGCCGTTTGGTGAAAGTGATGCGCATTGACCCAATCTACGCTTGCGAGCTTACACATATACATCGTCCCCGAAAATTGCTCCCACATCAGAATTACACGTGCCATTGGAGACCATCTGTACACTCAGCCCACTGGATTGCTCCAACATGACTGAGACACAGATAGATGACGCTGTTGAACTCAGTTGAGAATATTAACGAAGAAACAGGTGAAGTGGGCAGAACACGGTCTGGACAAACGCTACCACATTGGGTTTGTACCCGGGTCCCAACAACAAAGGCGCACGACACTGACTTACCATTTACGTTGACTAGCTTTGAGATGTAGTCATCTATTAGTGGATACTCAGTCTATCACGGTTAAGAGTTTCGCTGCAGTAGACTTTTCCACCAGCATCTTTCGAAATGAATCAGCCGACTTATTGATCAAATTAGCTCATTGAAGGAATCGTTACGTGACAGGCAACGCGAGCTTAATAGTCTTTAGGGAAGAAATGTTGTGGATGCAAAGGCGACTGAGGCAACTCATGGGCTTGATTATCTCAAAGTTGTATGACTGCCCATTTAAAGGGTTCTTATTCATCCGACCTAACTAATCTGCGAATCGTTGATATATAATCTTTCTGTTCTGATGAAATAACACAAGTCTTTTCAACGTTCTTTATTTTTGTACTAGGAAAACACCCAGTATCATCTAAAGCGGCACATTAGTAGGGTACACTAACTTTTCTAATTTATAATTTTTAATGGTCCTACAATTTGAGAATTCAATTCAATTCTTCAGAAGTCACTTCTTATGTAATTTGTCTAAGTTACAAACCAAACACTAAAACACGAAGAAACCACACATCTCACAAACAGAGATGCACCATATTGATGTACTATGTAGCGGAGTTAAGAGGTTAAGGTCGTAATACACAGTTTATGTGACCACATTGTCACTATGCACCATTGTGGGTCGCAGAACAGAAAGGTATCATTCTCATCATACAATCGACACGTCACACTAATGCTGTTATAGAAGCAGACAGTCCTCATATCTGTAAAATGATCATTTCAAAGTGCCGCATTTCTAAGTATTGTTGATAACAACACTATTTGCGACTTTCTGTTTGCCTACTAGTTTTGCTAACCGTTGTTTTTCGGTCCAGATTATAAGTTACAATTCCAGTATAATGCGCCAGTTTGAACAAAACGACTACCAGCAACTATGCGTTTCCCAGTTTAAAATATCTCGATATCACCTTCGAATGCCTCTGGTTAGCTAACTCTGGTTGATCTCCTCACCTGGTGTTGTGACCCAAGAACGCGGATGGCACAAGGGTTATTCATTCGACAAAGTAATACACGGGTTAAGCATGTAAACCAAACCTGCCACAAAACCACTCATTTGCAAGCAGTATTCGGCCTCAGACAGTCTCGGCTACTACAGATGTCAGTGCTCAGTTCCATTGAGTAGCAGGGACCGTTATGGGTGATGCTGTACTTTGATTATCCTCCCTGCAGCCTTCTTGTGTCAAAAATTATGCCCTGCACCTGCTACTGAATAGCCGCGGTATCAGTAGTATAATACGATCGCTGAACTCCACTGCACTGGTTGGACTGTGTCTTCTCAATCTGTGATGACCAGCCACTCCTTGGATTTCCAGTCCGTTCATGTGCGACCCTTTTCGCTCTCAAAACCCAAATAAACTCGTTGCGACATCTTAAACTGACATCAAGACACGCGAAAGTGATATCGAGATATCTTAAACTGGAAAAGTTATAAAAATAACTGCCCAAATATTAAGACGTACTAAAAAATCGGTTATCGCCTACGTGACCCGCATCCTTCATGGGCCTCCACCATACCTAAATGTACCGAATACCATAATGTGATTCAGTGTGACGTCAGTTTTTCACACTTCCCGTCTCGTTTGAAACAACGATAATCTCACTCTGATCAGTGGTCTGAGTTCAATACTGTGCGCCATCCGTTATATCGACCGGTTAGCAATCACTATTGAATTGCACCATGTAACCACATTGACATTAACCAGGACCGTTTTCCTGTTCTGTACGCGACGGGCTACTAATTAGACGCCCAAAGCCTTCCTCAGGGTTTTGTGTACATAATGGAGTCCGGAGTCTTCCACTTTCGGTAACACATTTCGTGGTATCTGACGACATGTATGAATAATACTAACTTTCAGCTGTTATGTATTTTCCACACTTGTTGCGTACACTCCATAGGAAGACGCCCAATGGTGTCACATACCATAACTGCAGTGGAACCCATAATCGTGATACCAATTATCATCATCATCATCATAACAGCCATGAGCCTGACCAAAAGGTACTGTGGCTCGGGCCGCCGCTCACCTCAACAGTGACGTGGAATATCCCAGGAAAAAAAATTACTAAAAAGAAGACTAAGCGGAAGAAGTAGAAATGGTATGAATACAGGTACGCCATTGACTGCGACACAGCGCCATCTCGGATAGCGTCTCTAACCAGCGGTTTGAGTGATCACGAGGACCCCAGCCAGGCAGGCGACACCTACCCACTTTGCTCAATGGAGCAGTCAGAGTCTTCATATTTCGTGACCACGTTGTTGCTTGACCACCACGCGGTTTTACCCAACTGTTGGTGGTCTCAGTATATAATGCCCGGTACGGTAAACGATCAGATGACATACGGAGTACGCGACCCAGCCAAGGCAAGCTGTGCAACTTAATTAGTTGACCAATTGATTGCGCATCCCGAGTGTTCCGGAATACGCGCCGGCGAACTTCCACATTGTTCACGCGATCAGTCTACGTAATATGGGCTAATTGGCGGAGAAAACGATGGTCAAACACAGCAAGTCTGCTGATATCTTCTTTGTGAACAGGCCACGTTTCCGAACCATAAAGCAAAATGGAGCGCACACAAGCATTATATACCCCTCCTTTCAGTGACAATCGAACGTCTTTTCGACGCCACAGATGACGCAGTTTAGCAAACGCGACGCATGGTTTCGCTATCCTCGCTGATATCTCATCAGCAATATTACAGGCTGACGAGATGGTGCTACCCAAGTATGTGAAACCGTTCACAGTCTCAAGCGGATTACCTGCAATAAAGAAAGTAGGAGTTGAAGTGCCCCAGTCTTGAAGCAACACTTTGCACTTTGAAGGTGCAAAGCGCATTCCATACAAACCAGCTCGGTCGCTCAACCTGTCCAGCATGGTCTGCATGTTTTCAGCAGAGGGGCTAAGTAAAACAATGTCGTCCGCATACTCCAGATCGGTCAGTCTAGCGCCAGGAAGAAATTCAACTCCAAGCCCACTGTAATCTCGAAGTGCACCTTCCAGAATGTCGTCCATGACAAAATTGAACAGGAAGGGGGAAATCGGACACCCCTGACGAACACCACTAGAAGTGACGAACGCTCCAGACAAATGCCCATAAATTCTCACCCTGCTTGCAGAGTGAGCATACAGTGATCTCAAGAGATTCACGTATTTCTCTGGTACTCCCTTGCGAAGGAGACAGCTCCAGAGAACGTTACGAGCAACTGAATAGAAAGCAGCCTTTAGATCCAAAAAGACCACGATTGTCGGCTGTCTGTAACAGTGCCGATGTTCCAACATCCGTCTCAAGGTAAAAATATGATCAATGCACCCTCGACCGGATCGAAATCCTGCGTGTTCTTCACGTATCTGGCTTTCTCTGGGCTTAGTGATCCGACGTAAAATAAGGCCAGTGAGTAACTTGGACGCAATTGACACCAAACTGATGCCTCTGTGGTTGTCACATAGACTTCGGGCCCCCTTTTTGAAAACGGGAATCACTGTTGATAGGCACCAAGCATGAGGCACCTCTTCAGTCTCCCAGATCGCCTGAAGGAGTTTTGTCAGTTCCGATATCAACCTCCCGCCACCATCCTTGAAAAGATAAGGAGGGAGGAGGTCTTGACCAGGAGCCTTATTACGCTTCAATAACTTGAGCTCCAGGACCACTTCTGCTTCCGACGGAGGACCGTCAGGAATGCAGTAACTGACCGATTGGGTCCCGTCGTCCACATGATGTGGTTGAGGCCAGCTGAACTGCTCTTCAAAATGTTCAGCCCACCTGTCAATTCGGCGGGCATAAACGGCCGGGAAGTATCAGAAGTTATCGTTCTCTCGACAGTGACAGTGATATTACTAACCAATCTGGACTTACTCCTATTGTTTTACTCCCTATTTCTTCTGCCTTCCATATGCCTTTGGGTGATAATTGTTTTCTGAGGCCAAGACAACTGATAAACATTGGCGCTTTTAATGTCCGCACTCTTCGTCAAGTCGGTCAACAAGCTGCTTTGGCTAGTACTCTCTCAAGCCTGGAGCTTGATGTGTGCTGTGTTTCGGAGATGCCAGTCTACGATTCTAGCACAGTTATCCATTTGAGCTCATCTCTAGATAACAGTCGATACCAATGATGGCCAATGAAAAGGCTGTCGATGGTATGGATCTGTATTGTTACGATTGGTGTACAAGCTTAATGCAATGTCACTCGTCTGGACCGTGTCTTGTCCTGTTCCGAATCGGGTTCAACCGCATCATTCGTGCCGTGTATCCACCTCACTGAGTCACATCTAGTTGGAGCGTTCCAATTAGTTGTGTGTAGATGGTGACCACCCGCGTGCGTGCGTTCGGATGTGGATTCGGGATTTCGGGCCGATGAACATGTGAACACGGCCGTGCAGGTTGTGACAGTGAGCGTCACTCGGACTAGACGGCTTGACATGTGATGGGTCGTGTGAAAGGGGGAGACGACAGCTACATGACCTGGCTGGCCACTTTAATTGTTCAACTCATCCGTTCCACAATGTTGAACAGTTCCGGACTCAACATGAGCTGTGTTGGCAACGTACCCTCAAGATAAAACTACAACGGTCTGTGATCTATGGCTGAGAGCTCTTCAACTTATGAAGACAAACCCTGACCTAACATCTGATGAGGTGGCACACGAAACAATAACTTGAAATATCCAACCTTCCGTGGTATCCGAAGATAGTGTGCATTTCCATCACGTAAGCATCCTTGCTCATAATGACAATGCCGTCGAACCCATTGGCCAAAATCCTGCATTATCGTGATAACAAGTCACCAATTTGACCCACTTACCATATCCAAATTGTTGCTACGCAAACAGAACCCGAAGCTACTGACCTTTAGCGAAGTTATGTTGACCTGAACTCGCCAGCCGGCGTTGTGTACACAAAAGTGGTTGAAGCAACCCATCGGGTTGCAGTGGTGTTGACATCATGCTTAGTGTTAATGTGTGCTCGCTCATTTCTTGTCTGCCTCTGTCTGTCGTGTATAACATGCAGGCTTTTTGTTTGCGACTGATGAGGATAAACGGAGTGTTAGCATATCACATGTCATCCATTTTGCTCCGATGGGGCGCCCTCAGAGTTCCTCTAGACATCTGTTCCCTACGAGGTTTTTACTGTATCAGCTGGTAAACGATTGAAAACCGGTTCAAATTTATCCGCACCGTTCCAGAGTGCTGTATGAGAAACCTTGTTTGACGATTTGAAAGACGCATTCAGTAAAGTTTCCTGACGTAGAGTTGTATAGCGCAGACTTTACGTGACAACAACCAGAAATTGTTGAAATTTGCCGACGATAGGGGGAAGCTCACGATCAGTTGAAATTGTTTCCAGCACCACAAACTACGCAAAGGAAGATAATATACTGATGATCGCTGACTGCAACTCAGCAAGCGTGACAGGGTAGGCATCCATCCATCTAGAGGGGACACCAGCTATAAGCTATTCATAGCGTTCTATTAGTTAAACTGGATTAATCAGCATATATTCGTTATCACAGTCTCACCGGTCTTTGAAACCTCTATAGTGCTTCCGGAGTATTTTCCCGTAGGTACGTTTAACACATTTTACAAGACTATAAACCTCAGTTAATAATCGATCAATATTTTGCTGTTAACAGCCACTCCACTCCATAACAGCATTTGTTCACGTCGATTTCCAGATTTATGGCTAGTCCAGCTTGTCTGGCGGATATCTGTGAGGGCCCCAGAACTGATAGTCGCGATACAACTTCAGCAAATCATGTTGTGTTACGAATAGCTTCAAAGTAGTGGTGATTTTTGCGGGCCATCCGACCGTTAGAAAACGCACTGTTATCGACAACACGTGGTCTTGATAGTCCAGCCTTTGTACCTAGCTGGTTTTGTTGGATGTTTTACTTAAGTACTGTAAACGGTTGATCAATTCTGATAGCTAAATAACGGTCGTTGTTAAGCTAGTTAGCTAGTGTCTTGCTGATGAAACCTTACTTCCACTTACAGCTCGGTTGTTTGTTTGTAATTTGTAGGCGTCTTGATGTTGTATGTTTGAATATAGACGTAGCTATTTTTAGTAGTTAGGTCCATTCCCCTCCTCCTCTTTTTTACTCCCTTCTCAGGTAGGTTTTTTTCTCTTCCTTCTTCCTTTGTGGTTGTGTGGCAGTTAAGCATCACTGGTGTATCGCTGTCTAAGATAAAGATGATGAGTCAGAAAAATATGACTAAGAAAATCATGTGTGATGTTGCTGACTCCTTGACATAATACAGTTCATACTTACAAACACGCAAAAATAAGGTCGCTCTTTACACTCTCAGCGAAGATATATGCTAGACTCAAATTGGCAAATGTGGCTTACAGTTAATTACCTTGTTTAAAGGTTTTAGAGGCAAAGTTCTGAGTAGTCCTTGTTAGCTGGTTCATTCAGTGTTTCATGAAGTGGTAATTTTAAGTCTTTTATGTTCGTAAAATTATAGGAAGCTTGTGGAGCAGTGAACTCACTACACTGCCAAAATTGTTAGCGATGGGATGGTTCGATTCTAAGGCTTTAATCATCTCTCTAATATTCGCATGAATGGTGATCCTCAGAGGTTTGCCTGGTCAATAGATTCATGTTGCTTATTTGAGCCATGCTGCTTTTAATGACAAATTTAGAAGTCATTATGCAACAAAATAAGCCTGGAAATACAACGACGTGTGTAGGCTAGTCAATCATATTCTAAAAATCTGAAAGACGTTACTTTCATGGGGCGAAAGGTAACTGAATATGGAACACATGATATGAGATTACACACGAGTTTCAATCCGCAGCTATGCAACAGTTCAGTGTTGTTCAAGGCTCAGTTACATCAGATCTAAAGAAAGTAATGGTTCAACCCTTCAGTTGTTATCCTGGGAGGTGCTTGGTAAACGTGGATAATGACAGTTTACAGTGATTAGACCACAATCAATAAGACTTACCCAACGTCGCTCCGTCGGACATAAGATGAAGAGATTTGGCTACCTTTACCTTCATGAAATTAGCGATTGGAAAAATTGAACCTGCTAGACCCACATTCGATATATATGTACAGACGTATGTCTGAAATATATTCACCCACCCAGGTAGCAAAACAAGAAGGTGGCAAACTGTGGGCAGTAAGACTAGGGCCCAGCGCGGGCAACAACCAGGAATGGAAAAAGATGACGAATAACGCTTTTTAGTCTTTCTAAAATCGGTGATTCCATTAGAAGCAAGTTCGGTATTCATTTCCAACAATTTCGAGGCTTTATAATCTCTTCGACTTATTTTTAAAAGAAATCGACGGAAGTAAGAGAAACTATCATTATTATCTATTAGCCATGTCCACATATTGCGCTACTAAATTTGTCCACCTTAACGGTCAAATCCCACTTTCTAGTGGCATGATCCTTTACACAGTATCCACGGAAAATCGGAACAAAGGAAGAAACAGAATTAAAAATTTAAACGCACGAAAAAGCTGAAGAGGTGAGTTTGGAATAGCATATCTCCGTAACTACTAGGATAGAATGGAAGTGAAACATAAGAGTCCTACAGTATTCCATCTAAGCATTCCAGTAATGCCGCAACCATTTGCGATTTCATATCACGTAACTTGAATATGTCCTCCTAACCTTGAACAAAGCTCCAACATCAACCACGATTATACAAGTTTTATGGCTGCGTTTGAAATTCCATATCTCCATAAATAATCGAGGTAGCGTAAAATGTGATGACAATCCGAAAGTGCTCTTCCTAAACTTTACACCAAAATGTACGAAACAAGTTGATCGCATCCATAGTTTTAAGTATAAACAAAACCGTCCAACTTCCTCCAAACCTATCTCAGGCAGCGCGACAGCGCAGCCATTATAAAATGTCCGAAATTACGACTGGGTTTAAACAAATATCAGTAAACTTGATGGAAATAATGGTATACCTTTAAAAGTTAAATCAACAAATTTTTACCTATACCGTAGTGAATTAATGGGACATTGCCCTCCCAAACCTGCTGGACACCGGCATTTGTCTGCGGACAGTGATAAGTGAGCAGTTTTGATCCTGAAGCGGTCATGTACAACTTGGAGTGCACCACTACTTTATATTTATAGTAATATCACTTGCTATGGATTTTGTCGGAAGGTTATGATCGAGCTAGACTTGTATGCAGCAGGTATGCTTACAATGAGCTTACCGGAATAAATCTACCCGAGGTCTTTATTGGTCGAAAGACCGCAGTTAACTTCTTCTAGTGATTTCATAACAGGAGGAAGTAACTAAACTTCCCAGCTGTAGTTATATTTAATTTGTCTAATCCATCGCCGAAATTTCCACGTACACGTTGCGTGAGTACAAAACCGAAAATCATATCGACAAACTTATGACGGTCTTCGGTGAATCGGTAGCTATACAAGTCATGAAAAAAGTAGACCAAATTAGGAAAGAAATGAAAACTGTGGACGATAATTATGCTATTTCTTCTGGCAATAATTTAACAGAAATTAGGATTTGGTACTGCTGGGAGCCATAACAGTTACCTCATGGGTAGACACCGTTGTCGATCGAAAATATGTTGACATTGATTGCGATTGGCTTAGAGCGATATGCCTTATTCTCGATCTGGCTTGAGATATGGTCGAGTACATGAGACACGTCATGCTGGCAAACGGACAACCACTGATCTAAAGCCCTCCTTGTTCTCTCTGTTCTCTAGGCGAGTTATGAACACATCGCCTACATTCCCAGCCCATAGAACTGGTTAATTAACTTGCGTAAGAAACGCCAGCCTTTGTTATCTTGAAACTACTCGGATAAGTTTAAAAGCAATATAGCCCGATTAGCTCAATCTTCGAACGACCTACTCGCATGTCTCTCGTGAACGCGTGTGGTTGCGTTTACCAGAGCACCGCTACATGAGTAAAACTAGCAAAAGGAAACTTGTTGGCTATGATAGGTGACTCGGCCGTAGGTCGAGGTTACATATCCCAGAAGTATCATATATGACCTAGTCCTTCTGCAATGTGATGACCAAGTGTAGAACCGATCTTCAGATTGACACAACTTGACTCAAGCGCTGTGAAACTACGTATAGATATCAGCCTATCATCATAGTGTGAAAGATGACCAAACAGAAGACATGATGAGTGCAGCACTCAATAGAATCTCTCGACGCGGTAGTGAGATATGTCAAAGACAACAACGAGTGGACTGCGAACAACACGAGCGACCGAACGAGTTATCACTCAACGAAGTCAGATCCACGGGCGAGAAATGGCAGATGAAAATCCACAGCCAAACGCACGGGACCAGGTAGAAGTGCGCAGGACGTTGAAATGAAAATCTGGCTCTGCTGTGAACTAGAAATCCAGTTCATAAACGTGAGCGTAAGGGACGTGGGGACGTGCGAGTTGGATGATAACAATCCTGCTATACTGAAGGACTGTTTTCTTCAGTAGTACACCTCACATTGGGACAATGTTTCTTACCCAGTCCTTTTTTGATCCACGGTGTTGTTTTGAGTCTTGCGCACAGAATCAACCGCTGATGTTTGTCCATGTTCTGTCGCCGATGACCGTGGTCCACACCTGAAACACGCCGAGGAAGCGGACCTGAACAATATGACCAAGCCACAGCATGCAACTCTTGTTAATGGATCCAACCACACAGCAGTGGTATGATGGAACCACTTGTTGATTTAACTTGACTGGGTTAATTTCTCACAAATAAAATTTCGTAAAACATTGTTGACTTCATTCTTCATGGGGTATCCGTTAAATAAAGTATACAGGTACGGCATAGATTCTACTGTTGTGTTCAGCAGCTTCCGTCTTAAGGAATCCAACGAACGTGTGACAATGACCTTCGGGTTCAGCAGATTCTACACGGACGTCATAATAACAACTGTTTCAGTGTCGACGCGCTCTTTTCGACCTGAACACTTATGTTGCGTCAGGCTATGAAGCATTGTGAGTGCAGCACAGTATATTTTAAACCGTCGTGTGCATCCATAAAAAAGAATGAAGTATGGTTCATTTTAATTAGCCCAATTAGTCACAGAAGAGATAAATAATAACAGATTGAATGTTTATCTCGCTTTGATGATACAAAGCTCGTCAGTAACTGTATGAAATGAAGCATCAGAGAGTAACCACCTTATATGATTATGAAATGGCTCGAAAACTAAATTACAACTTCGAAGTTGTTAGTGAATATGTGATGTCATATAAGCTAGCGACGAAAGCAAAACCTACGGAGAAAACCACCCGAGATTACTGACTCTTGTAGGTGACTAACCCAATACACAGGCATAAACGTCAATAATTAGTTCAAAATGCAGTCGCTGAATAGCTCACTATAGGTAATCTCGATCGATGTGGAATAGAATCACCAGGGAGACGAGACGCACGCACCAAAAGTGTATTTCCAATTAGAATCAATTCAAACAAATAATGTTCATTCTGTACAATGAAAAGTGGTGCAAACTGTATATAAAAATAAAGCGGATTATGAAAATGTGTACTATACTCTATAGACCTCCCCCTTAGAGCATTAGAAGAACGAAAACGCCCAATAAACATGAGGAAATATTAAGCACAATACTCTGTGAAAACTGCTGACCATCTGACCGATCGGCCTGAGCGAGTGGGGGGAAGATTAACAGGGGTTTTCGGGTTGGACTGAGATACGGGCTGTTCGTTAGACATGGGCTATGTCGACTGTGATTCACTAGGAATAAGATGGACATCAGAAGCGGTGGGAGGATCTAGGTGGGGTTCGACATGAGCAAATTTAAGTCTATCAATGATCACTGTATCGTGGGATCCATTTCGATCGGTCACAAAAATTTGGGGAATGGTTTAATCACACGAAATGATCTGGAATATGGTTTTTGGAAAGGGGCCTTAACGGCATCGCCATGAACGAAAACAAAATCACAAAAGTCAAGATTGGAACGCTTTTGTTTTTGTTTGGCGTTTAACTTGGTGGGCTGGGGCGGGTTTTTTGCCATTGATGATTTCAACTGTTGCACAAAGGAGGTGGCGTCAAAATTAGTTTGACCGGGGTTCGACTTGTAGGGCAGTTCACCGGGGAGACGAGGTGTCGTATCGTAGACTAACTCTGTGGTTGTGCGACCAATGTTTTCTTTAACATTCGATCGAATTCCAAGCATGACAAGGGGTAAGTGATCGGTCCAACGCTGAGGTAAATTTGGGCTATTAAAGCGGACTTCAGCTGACGATGGAAGCGTTTGACCAGATCACTTATTGCCGGATAGTATGCAGTGGTTTTGATGTGATCGACTCCAAGTAACCGGTTGAAGTCTCTAAACAGCGCTGATTGAAAATGTGTACCTCTACCAGTGGTTACAGTAGTTGGAACACCATGGTTAGAAATCCACTCATCCATGAACGCTCGCGCAACGGTTTCGGTATTCGTGTTGAGAAGAGGTATTGCCACGGGCCATCTGGTGAAACGATCAACGCACGTCAAGATATACCGATGACCTTTTGAATACGGCAACAGCACGACCAAGTCAAGGTGGACATGACGGAAACGTGCATCAGGATTAGCGAACGTGCCGGGGACCGTGATGGCATATCGGTGGACTTTGCTACGTTGACAATCAAGGCGAGTTCTCGCCCATTCCCGTATGTCCTTATGCATGTTCGGTCATACAAATCGGTCTAAAATCACCTTGACGGTGGCACGAACGCTGAGATGAGATATTCAGTGGGGACTGTTAAGAACGTAGCGTCTAAAGTTTACTGGTACTAATGGAGGAGGGCAGATTGTCATTGTGTCGCATATGACTGTGCCTTCACAGGTGGTTAGAGACAACTCGCGAAGTTTGAGGAAAGAAGAGGTGCGACACTGCTGCAACGCCCGGTCGTTGTTTTATTCTCGCGCCAGTTCTTTCAAATCAATGGTGTCAGTTCGATGTAGACCACTTAAGATAACTCTGAACAAAACATCGGCGAAGGTGTTTTTATCCTCTGCGATATATTGTATGTTCGTTGTGAACTGGGAAATGTAATCCAACTGTTGAATTCCCCTCGGAGAATAATGGTCAGGCTTGGTGTTGAAAGAATAAACAAGTGGTTTGTGATCTGTTAGGACAACAAGACGCCTGTCTTCCAACATGTGACGAAAGTGTTTAATGGCGAGAAAGATAGCTAGCAACTCGTGATCGAAGGTACTATAGTGCGCTTGGGCTTGTTGAAGCTTGCGGGAGAAAAATGACAAAGGCTGGACTTGGCAGTTCACGATCTGCTGCAGAACCGCGCTGACAGCTGACTGAGATGCATCGGTATGTAAACTGAGGTCCGAATCTTCGTCTACACGCATAAGTGCCAGAGTCGTCACCTGCGATAACACGTCTTTAGTTGTGAGAAATGTCGCTTTGCTCTAAGGTGGTTGTAGGACAATTTTGGGAGTCAAAATTCCTTTCTATTGACCCTGTTGAACTCTGCCTTTTGACCCCGCCTAACTGGACGTCTGTTTTTGTTATTCCCA
>LUCH01003440.1:52986-70113 GCA_013368495.1 Paragonimus heterotremus
GATCCGATCGCATTTCGTCGGTTCGTCATTGCCTGTCGGTCGTCTGTTTGTACTTGTGTATTTTGGACCCCTGGCGGCCTATTGCGGCCAAACATTGTACCTTATCCCACGAACGCAAACGATTTGAGGTTTGTTCTTTGTAATTGATTATATTGTTTATGTCAATAGTAACACGGTTTCCAGCGACTTGACTTGATTCTGGTATTTGGCGTCGTTGGTTATACGTGCGTCACTCAACGTTCGTCGGAAGAACGTACAGTAGTAAAATGAAATGTTTAGGACTATCCTTTAACAAACCCGTAAGGGGTTTCAACAACTCCGAACAGTGCGGGATAAAACGGCAGTAGTAATTTGCAATGCCGAGAAACCGATGTAAGTTTTTCTGGGATTGTGGTGGTGGATAATCTTTAAGGGCAATGATTATCTTTGGCAGAAGTCCAATGCCGTCAAGAGTGATTCGGTGCCTCAAAAAATCGATCGAGTCCACTCCGAAAACGCACTTCATCGGGTTTAGAGCTGTGCCGTACTGATCGAAGTGTTCGAAAACTGCATGGAGGTGTAACACTTGTTGATATACGACCTTGCTAGCCACGTGAATGACATCGATATAGACAGACACAAACTGCAGACTACGGATAACTTGGTCCATGAACTTCTGAGAAGTCTGAGCTGCATTTCGCAGCCTAAATGGCATGCGAACAAGTTCGTACAGTCTAAACTGGGTGGTGATTGCCGTCTTTGCTACGTCTTCTGGGGCCACGGAAACCCGATGGTATGCCTGAACTAAATCGAGCTTTGAGAATGGCTATACTGTGCAGACCGATGGATAAATCGTGAAGGTGAGGAATTGGGTACCTGTCAGGCACGGTGACGTGGTTTAAAGCGTGATAATCACTGCACGGACGCCAGTCGACGGGTGAGGTCTTAGGTACCATATTCAAGGCTGAAGCCCACGGGATACTGGAGGGCTGGATGATACCGAGTCACAGAAGATTCTCGAACTCGACTTTGGCGATTTTGAGTTTTCCAGGTGGTAATCGACTGGGGCAAACCACGGTAGGTAAACCTTTAGTGGTAATATGGTGGAAAATGTCATGCTGTACTGGTGACAGTGAGCCTGGTAGATTGATGAGGCGTGGGAACTGTCAAAACAGAGTTGCGAAACCATTGACTGGTAAGGCCGAACGTAATCCCACTGAATTAATCAACGAGGCCTTCCCATGGACGCCCAGATCTGTTGTGCCGTCCAACAGTTTCTGACTTCTTACATTCACCATGAGTCCAAAGGTAGTGGAAAAATCAACACCAGTAGTTGAACGTTATGCATTTGCAACAGCGAATGTCCAGGGGAATTGTCGACGGAGACCATGGTCGAGAGTGAGTAGTTTCTGTCCGTGTGTCTGTATGGCGGTGCGATCAGCGGCCTGTAGAGAGTACGACACAGATTTAAGGTTATGTTTGTCATCGTTAGATGGAATAACGCTAAACATAGCGCCCGTATGAATGAAGAGATTGAGGGACGTCGAATGGTCGAATAAATAAAACAGGCGACATAAGTAAGGGCAGTGGCAGCTGTCGCCATTACTGACTGGCCTGGTCATTCCCCGTCTGATTTTTGATCATTTCGAAGGGAGCAAGGCCGGTTCCAACGACAAGCACGAATACCGATTCGACGTGGGCGAGACTTTGAGCGTGTTGGTGACCATTTCTCTGTTAGCATTTTCGTTAGAGTGGCTAACAGTAAGGAGATTTGTGATAACTGCATGTCTTGCTAGAGGGTGTCGCGGTTGCAAGAAGCTTGCAGTTGGGCTACTTCCTGAGGAGCAGAATTGGGATGCACCTAGTCAGCCAACTCTGCTAGCTTGGTTAACGGTGTATCCTTCTCTAAAACAGCCAATATGTGACAGAGCTCGAGTAGGAGGTTCTGGAGCCACAACTATCGCAACACCGGCTCGTTGACAGTCTGTTCGTTTGATAGCTGAGTCGTGTGTCGAAGCAACTGTGAAGGAGTGCGATCTCCCAACTCGACGCCGGAAGAGAGGTTGCGGATGTTGTCTTCGTCAGAAACTGCTATCCTGTTGATAATGGCCGATTTGATGACACTGTACGGATTCTCCGCTGGACGCTGATGAATAATATCCGCAACTTCCGCAACCGTGGTCTCAGGTAAATTCGCGATGACGTAATTATAGGTGGCGCGCTGTGAGTGGATTTGCCTAAGGTAAAAAATAACTAATTTTTGCGAACCACAGTTTAGGGTCTCTGCTGCCAAACTCACGGAGTTTAATCACGAAAGTTTTCTCCGAAAACGTCGTTTCCTGTTCAGTATTAGAAGGCAAACTAATGTAGAGAGAAAAATAGGAGACAGTAAAATAGTTAAACTTTTGGGGAGAATTATAGGAAGAAAACTGCAGAATAAACAAAACTTTCGCAATACGTATTATAAAGGTCAATACACGTGCTTACCACTTTATAGGGGACTAACCCAATACAAAGGTATAAACGTCAACAATCAATTCAAAATGCGGTCGCTGAATAGCTCACTATAGGCAATCCCGATCAATGTGGAATAGGAGCACCAGGGCGCCGAAACGCGCTCACCAAAAGTGTATTTCTAATTAGAATCAATTTAAACAAATAGTGTTCATTCTGTACAAGGAAAATTGGTGCAAACTGTATATAAAAATGAAGCGAATTATGAAAATATGTACATTATCCTATACCCTAAAACATTTCCCCAGGCAATTCTGTTACACATGTTGTTCAGGAAAGCATACTTTAATTGATTTCATATATTTGAACTAAAACTAATCGATATGAAGCTAAAACCAGCCACCTTGTGTGCCATTTCGACAAACGACGCACATATGGATTTCGGTGTCGTGCTGTTCATCAAACTGTTGATAACCTGCACCATTCTTATTATCGCTATCATTGTACCTGAATGGGCTTGCGGACAAATGTTTAACGAGTGTTATTCAAAAAATTCCACCAAAAAGGTATCGGGAGTTCTCGTCTGTGCAAGTCTTGTGTGTCTTCTGATCACTCTCATTATCGACATTACTGGACTGATTAGCAGAGGATCGACCAACATCCGCGCCTGTGGCCTGGTTCGAATGGCATTTTTGATCGCAGGCACTTGCCTGCTCATCGTCGGACTAATAGTCTACGTGATTGCGTTCAACCAACAGTGGTCCTACATATTATCGGTTTGTGCAGCCGTAATGGCCAGTGAGTTGACCCTTTACACCGCATGTGGATGTTCCGGAGTCAAGTAGACCTGGACTACCCTCAATCTGGCAGCAGACGCAACAGCATACGAACTGACCTAGATGAACGTTAAAATACTGTGCACACTGGAATGCAATATAAAAGTTCCTTCATATTAAATTTTTATCCCACTGTAATTGAACCTTACTTCTGTATTGTGGCACACAAGGGGTTGAGCACAAACTCTTTCCCGCTTCGAGCTGACTATTGAAGTTTAGGCCATACGAAACTCGATCATTCTAACATATTGGACGTTCTGAGAAGTGGAGAGAAGGGTCAGCATCGACGATCAAAACGTGAGACTGATGGAATGTGGCCAGGTTTATTTCTAGGCACGGCAGTGAACGTTGTAGGGGTTCCAGATTGTGACAGCCCTTTAGGAAGTAAAGATCGAGTATTCCAACAGTCACCCGGCTCAGTGCAAGATGTGAGTTCACGACGTCCGACTTGGAAGAGGACATGGTGGTTTGTTATTTTCTCATTTAAGTAGCTCGAGAAACACACTAACAGAATACACTTTATCACTGTATGTTATGAAAATATAATCTAACAATTATTGCTGTGTTCTGGCTTCCAATGAAAATTATTCACGGTCAACTGAAGGTCACAACATGAGACTACTCCATATGACATCATCCTTATACACAGGCCATATGATAGTGAGCATTCGTCATTCAATATGTCTCCTGGAAACCGCCCTATTTATACCAAATTTTCTCACTCTACGTCTAAATTGCAATACAAAATCAGCACTAGAACTTTCTGCAGCAACCTGTGCGCAAGAACGATAAAACCGGATAGTGTCATAAACCGCTCATAATAAGGATGTCTGATGAGCTTGGCCGAGACTGGTTTAATTATTTAGTGCGAATACTATGTTCTGGAGGCATGTATATACTGATTTACATAATCCGCTAATACAGATGGGCTATTTGGTCCATCAGCTCACAAACCGTTTTCAGACCGACGGGTTCTTTAAACGACTTTATAAACATACATACAACAGCTGACAAGTTTCAAAGGTAGTGAACCCATTGTGTCAGTCACACAGATTTCCTAAACGAACATAAACTAACTCAGGTGACATCGATCACTGGGTTTAGCCTGACTGTGAGTGGATGAAGTAACCTCGTGAGCAATCTTTGCAGTGGTGATCTGCTTGAAGTTAGAGCTAACTTCAGATCCACAGCTCCTTTCCTGATCACATCAGCAATTGATGGGGGAGGGACGGCTGACCCTGAAAGTGACAGTGGCTGGACAGAGCCTCGTTGTCGCAACGAATGTGAGAGATGTAGGAAGCTTAGCTGTACTGAAGCAGGGGAGTGGTATGGTGGAATATGTCAGTCGGGAACTGACTCTTGCCAAAGGAAACTACTCAACTACAGAGAAGGAGTGTTTAGTGATCGTATGAGCCTTGGAAAAATAGAGGTCGCATTTGCTTGGCCGACGATTCCACGTGGAAACTGACCACAAACCGTTGGACTGGGTTAAATCGGCGAAGGACCCCCGAGGAAATCTGACTCGTTGGGCGTTTCCATTTGAGGAGTAATCACCATCATCATAGCAGCCATGAGCCTGACCAAAAGGTACTGTGGCTCGGGCACGCCGCTCACCTCAACAGTGACGTGGATTATCCTGGAAGGAAACGCCACTAAGAAGGTGGAAAATTAACAGAAGAAGGCTAAGCAGATGAACTAGAAACGGTATGGATGCAGGTACGTCATTGACTGCGACACAGCGCCATCTCGGATAGCGTCTTTAACCAGCGATTTGAATAATCACGAGGACCCCACCCAGAAAGGCGACACCTACCCACTTTGCTCAGTGGAGCAGTCTGGCTCTTCACATTTCGTGACCACGCTGTTGCTTGACCACCATGTGGTTTCATCCAACTGTTGATGGTCTCAGTATATAACGCTCGGTTCGGTAAAGGCTCAGCTGCCAACCATCGCAGTCTGCGCGTCGTGATTAGTTGACCAATTGATCGCGCATCCCGAGCATTCCGGAATACGCGTCGGCGAACTGCCACCTTGCTGTTTGACGGAGACAACGACGGTCAAACACAGCAAGTCTGTTGACGTCTTCCTTGCGAACAGGTTACGTTTCCGAACCATAAAGCAAAATGGAATGCACGCAGGCATTATATACCCTTCCTTTCAGTGACAATCGAACGTCTTTCCGATGCCACAGATGACGCAGTTTAGCAAACGCAACGCGTGGCTTTGCTATCCTCGCTGATATCTCATCAACAATATTATACGCTGACGAAATGATGCTACCCAAGTAGGTGAAACTGTCAACAGTCTCAAGCGGATTACCTGCAATAAAAAAAAGTGGGAGTGGAAATGTTCCAGTCTTGAAGCATCACTTTGCACTTTGGAGGTGCAAAGCGTATTCCATACAAACCAGCCCGGTCACTCTTTATACAAACTTGTGACATTATATGCACTATCGATTTAGACCAATGCTAGAGTCTGGTTTTTACAGGTGATGTACATCTATAAATCCACGTTCTTGTACCATAAATGAAGACTGCTTACTGTAGTCAGTCTGTGATCTCTTTATTGTTTATGCCGGCGGTTTATATTCAGATAAGATTCCAATGACTTCGATACCCCTAATTCCGAATATTACGGTTTCCTAAATCAGTGGAACGTATAGTGGAAGGTCACCAGTAAGTTGTTGAAGATCGTTAAGAGAGACAGTCAGAGGCGTTTTGAACTAAGCGTATCCACCAATCCCCATGTGTTCATGGTCGATTAGTATTGATGTTGCGACTATCCTGGTCAGTAGGTAATCAGTCTAATTAAGCACTGCATGAAACTCCAGTCACTATACCATAGTTTGTATATATAACTTGTATGCACAATTACCCACCGTTCTCACACGCCCAAAATCTTTGAAGCCACCACTTTCGAAAATAATAACCATACTTGGGTTTCGCTCTTGTAAGAGCTTATGGGTAGTGCACATCTTTGCGACTGTCCGAATTCGAACTCCGCCTTTAATTGCAAACAACTAAATTATCGCACGCAAACGCTCAGCCATATTAGTTTACGATCAATGTTCAAGTTGCCCGCATGAAAAGTCCTTGTGATTGAGAAAATAGCAACCTAAATCCCCTAATTCTTATCCAATATTTGCGAGTGAGAGGTTGCGTTCCTAACTTCCGTCAGTTTCCCATTTTTCACTTCCAACCGACTACGCACACTGTTGCATTCAGTCGACAAGAGGTCGATCTTCACCCGGCGGAGTCCAGTGATCAAGTTGTTTGGCCGAGTCGTCAAGACGATTATTTGCCTGGATTGAGAGTGCAGGATGAAATGACATAAGCAGGTTGCAAATGGAGATGGCTTGGTATTCCAACCTTTCCAACATCCGCGGATCACGTGAACTGAGTAATTTTCCCGCGGTGTTTGGACGCTAATCCTTGTGCCCGTCTCTGATTGTTCCTTTGAACACTGAAGCTGGCGTACTGTGATTAGAGTATGTTGATCCGAAGAACAGGTAAACGAACAGCTGGAACGAAATTCCTGAGTGGATTTGGTTGAACCGCAGTAGCAGATTTCCTGTGACCTAACAGACTAGTAAAAATTAGCCTCGGTTGCATTGTGGTAAGTATCCCAAATAAATCTGAATCACAAAGGGGTGTTTTCGTGTGCATGTTTGGTAGCTTAACCAGTCACGTGAAAGAGCTTGTGGATTCTTTGAATAAAATCGGAATGAATCATTCTACCGTGCGATTAGGTTGGTTATGCAGATTCCCACAGATGACGGATCTCAACAGCCGCTGATCGACGGGCTTTGCAGGAAAAACGCCATGGTTGTATGATTGTGGGAGCTTGCATCGGATAGCAATGTGTTTCACCAGGCAGTTTTACTATCGGACTCTACAGAAAGCTTGTTTTGGTAAACGCAGTGATCATTACGCCCGGATCTATTTCTCACCGTGTGAGGACGAGCGGTCGCACTATACTACTCACACCACTACCATTCACTAGTGTGGCAGACGCATGGATTTCGACATTGAAGTAGCAGCGAGAAATATAGAAGAAACAGTAGAGTGCCAGTGGGGCCTGAAATGCTTCTTCGTACATAAGGGAACTGAGCATTGTCTTCCGTAGCAACCATGATGTTCTGAGACCAGTGTCGTACGCAGGTTAGTGTTGTTGCTTGTAATCATCTTGAAGTGCATAACCCTTGCACCATCCGCGTTCATAGCACGCAACACATGCATATGCCGAACCGTAGTAACTCCAGGATATTAATTTCATCACTATTATCACCATTAATTTACAGTTCAAAGGCTGCCAAAACATAATCGATTAACGGTCTTCTAAGTTTACACTTGAAAGACCAATGAACGGAGATGATACTAGGTGGCAAACATATCGACTTGATGTTAGAAAGATCAAGACGAGTGTAATTAGAAGACTGAAACCAATAGAATTTGACGTCGGCGAACACTTCTTTTCTTACTTACCTCAGATAAATAAGTGGTAAAAATTGAACGAGTCATTTAGTCGTTCGGGACTAATCGTACAAGCATGGGAGACGTGCAAAATTCACGTCATATAATTTTCACGCATTGTTATGCTTTCGGACAAACTAGGACGAAGACTACTCTCCAGGCGCTCTGAAACACAGCAATAATATCAACCTATCTTTACCGTCTGTCGGCCTCGGTACATTTACGTGGTTGTTAGCCGACCTATACTGCGGCAAACTCAGACATTGCAAAACGGTCTCATCAACAATGAGAATGCCATATTCGTCGCAAGCTGATGGGAAAGTGGGCAAGTCAGATATAGAACTGTTAATCTCATTCTGTAGGATATCCTCCACTGCTCCACCGCTCTGCACGACATTTATGCGATAAGTCATGCTCGCATTACAAAGATTCACCCCGTACCGGGTCCTTAAAAAGATCATGATTCACATGATTCAAACACTTGTGCTCTAAGCGTATTGGTTAGGCTGTTTGTCTTTCCACAAGCGATTTCACCGACAGGTATTTCACCATATCTCTGGAGTATTCGGCTAAACTTGAAACCAACAATCCCCCTTACAAACTTCCCTTATAATAACTTTGTGTGACATAAATTTTTGGATTGTTTACCAGAACACGCCCATGCATTTTTCTATTAAGAATTATGCAGCCTGTGGTGTTGGTAAATCTTCAACAGCCCTAACTTTCCTCAAACCGAGATTTTCGTTCATTGTTCAACAAATCAATGCACAAATGAGCATGACTAACCTCAGTGCTCATTGATCAAATCTTCGAGGTAATCTAGCCGTGGTAAGCCTGTGTTTAAACGGTGTGCATCCGATCAACTTCGGGTAGGTCAAAGTGCTTGCGAACATCTAAACCTGGAAACAGTGTGATATCAAAAGCAATCAATGACAAACCAATCCGAACTGCTACAGTGCTCTACCTTCGTGTGAACTGTAAATAACCGTTGTATTCCGCCGTCATGTGCGCATAAAGTATGTGAAGAGTAAACATCAGTGAAAAGGGGGGATACATTTTGAGTTAAGCTAATTTTTAAGGTGTCAGGTTGACACTAACAACTCTTGGAAGATAAGTGGAATGGGATAGACTGTGGAAAATGTACAATCTTTAAAGATTATATACTAGACAGACTTGAATGTAGTATAATTGATTAGACGAAATGGAATGAGCCCAGTTATGCGAATTTTGTCTACAATTGTATTCGAACCAGCGCCAAAAACTACATATTCCTGTGCGGCATGTACTTGACCAACTAATGTACGAAATTATGCCTTGAGCCCAGAAATTCCATAACTAAACCCAACCACTTCACTATATCCTACGAATTCACTTGTTGTAGTGTTCCTACGAGTTCAAATCTGATGTAACTTCCTAATTCTTGTAGTTGAGTCTTGCAGTGTCTTGTTAAGTGAGCACACAGGCAACGTGTGCTTGGTGAGTAGATATTTATTTTCGAATGAAGGTCGTTTTGGTTACCACAATGAAGTTGGGCAATTTGTTTGTGTTCGGTCTTTGACAGTCAAGAAAGTCCATAGGACGTTCTATTCCGTGAATGACATTGGCATTTACGTAATTCTATGGTAAGGAACCATAGACGAGCTGTTGGACGGTTAATGCCGGTTTTGGCTCAACCTGGTTTTGTTAAGTTCTGTCTGTTACTCGAGCAATCTGTAGGGAGAACTCAGAGCAGGTTCTACATGGTAGTTGTTGCCAACAGGCTGCTGACCCACAAGTGTGTTCGAGTTTGATCCTCCCTCACCGACGGTACGCGCCAACGCGTACAGCCAATTTGGCACACTGCTGCACGTTCTGGCATTATTTCGGGTCACCGCTTCTGTTGAAAGGTCTAAAAACCCTGAAGACGCAGCGAACCAGGTTGAACAGAATTTAACCTTATTTGAAAGTGGAGTGTTCCATCCAGCATTACAGGTGCGCCGTCTTCTCTCGTCTGTCTGTGTTTGTTATCCACTTGTTATTAATAAAAAGTGGTCTGTCCTTGACAAAATATCAATATACTGCGCCGCTTGACCATCGCTGTCCCTGTCAACTAGTTTATACCAAGTGGGTTGATCGCGAGGGCAACACGACCGTTCTTCAGAGCGTATTCATGAACGCTTAGGATACATGATCAGTCTGTCGGCTACTCAGGTTTCACAATCTGCAATGGTACAGCCAATTATTCCACATGTCGGGTGAGTGTTATCAGCATCCGGACATCGTTTACTGGGTTAACCAACAGCTGAGTTGAAGTGCGAGATAGTCAAACAATGACGTGGTCTCGAAACAGAGTTAAGTGGGTGAATAACACATGAAGAGTTACGCGATCAGGCAACTAGCTGATTAGAAACTGTTTGAGATGGCGACGTGTCACACTCAACAACATGCTTGCATTCTTAACAATTCTATCTTCTATAATTTGCTTTAGTATACCCACATGCTTTACTCTGTGGTGGTTTTTAATAGGTGATTCTCAAACATCCTTCGATCAGATTTACGACCGTTAAGAAAGAGTGAAATAAATGTGTAAATAATATGTCTGGGAGCACCGCAATTAGAACACACTACATATTCTACGTTGTCTTGTGTAAGTCCTTAACCTCTCTGGGACTTCACGCCTCTAGTGACCAACTCTCATGTCAGTCATAACGGGATCTAGCCTACAGGCTGTTTAGGTCATCCAATTGTTGGTTTGGTTCATGTATTAGAAAAGAGGTGTATTTACTGTTTTGGTCAACATATCCTAACCTGCTGTCTCAAGAAAATGTTCGTTACATCGTTTTATTGAAATATTAGATTCTTCAGCTGTGTTGATATCCAACGTGAGCAAATAGGTTGTACTCCCTGAAGACTGACGGTGCAGTAAATTGCGACTGAAGCATGGGGCATTGATCAACACCAGCCGACCGAACATCGGACAGATAAGGAGAGCAGGATATGTGAACTTCTCCCCACTGCTCAACAGACAGAAAATTGTTCAAAAAATTGTTCATTCTGATAGAACGTGATAAACAGATACTACTAGCATGACTCGCCCTTTCTTTCAAGACCGCTTCGTTTGGAAAAATGTACTTTCTCATAGTGTAGCGAAAAGTCGTCCAATAAAGCACAATCTTTACTGTCCAACAAGCTAGTTACCAGGCTACGCGCGCGCTCACGTTTTTGAATAACAATTGCAGTCCACATCACCCCTTGTCTTTCCGCTCACACGTCGTGTGCACTCCTGCTCGGTTTTTGTGTGTGATCCGCGCTTTCTATCGGGAGGTTTTCCGCCTGTCATTCTTCGTCCGTTGGCCCGATTTCGTTGAGCGATGGCTCATCCGGTTGCTCGTGTTGTCCTCCATTTATCCACTGGGGGCTTTGACCATAATCTACGACCGTACCGAGATATTCCTGGGAGTGTTGGAATAATTGCACCTCCGTTATGGTCGTCCATCCTATTCTGCCTGCCATGTTTCGCCCGCTGGTCCGATCCGGTCAAGCGATGACTTATCCGGTCGCCCCTGTTTTCCGCCACCCGATCGTTGAGGGTTTCTGGGCGTGCCTCCCACCAGGATGAGGTATTCAGCCGAGTGTTGGAAAATTCGCACCTCCGGTCTGATAACCCACCACAATAGTAATCAAGAGTTATTGAGTTACGTGTTTACGCTTCGCAATCCAAGTGTTTAACGAGAAAATACGAACATACATCATGATTTACGTATTCGGTGACTAAATTTTGTAGACAAACAGCCATGGTCGCATTAGACGGAATGGGTTATCGTTCCGATGAGCTGTCAAAGATGTGCGTCATGTCGATCAGTAGATTGACTTATGATGTTATCAACATCTTGGAGTTGGTAAAATCGAGGCAAGAGATTACCGAAGTTCTGAAGCCTCCACATATCGCTGTTTGACGATAGATATTACCGGACTATGTTACTGAAAACCTTGGATATTAGACGTTTTGTTATCCAAATGCTATCTGAGACAATCACCGCAGGAGCTTCGTTGAAGAAGTAAAGTACCAGGACGAAGATAATTTGACAACTGGTGAGTAGTAGGGGATTTTAGTTTATTATATACACTGATCATCACTCCCAATTGATCGCACCTGTCGCAATCCCACAGACTCTCCAGCCGATTCTTTTCGGAAAGAAGCACTACACTCGAGTTTCATTCTTGTTAGCTCAACTCGTCAGTAGTGCATATCCTTGCCACGTCCTGGACTATAACTCCAACCATGACCACTGAACCATTGACCTCACTATAGGCACGACTTAACCATTTTATGTAAACGTTCAGTGTTGTGCTTAATCGCGGGTGATTAACGCTTCTGGAATATATGGAATGAACATCACTCACAAATGATCGTGACTCACATACTTCGACAAGCATTTTAACGGGTCCATTTTCATAAACAGCGCTATACTCGTGATCCACTGTTGTTGAAGCAAATGGAGCTGGTCGAAAAGACGAGAATGCGAGAGGCGTGACAAGTTGTAGATAATGTCCATTTCGAATTCAGTAGAAACGTAATTACTACTTATCAGTTCTGGAATGTACCAATCCACTCATCAGTAAGATACTATGATATTTCCCCGTTGATTAAAGTGTGCATTCACGACGTTTTAAGATCGCCCTCCACTCAAACAAGAAATGTACCTTCCACTTCTGTGTTGCCCACGATCGTTTTGTGCACTATAACGTAAAGATCATTTCCGATAAGCGTTTCCTTGATTCTGCTTCGTTAGATTTTCTTGGGTATCACTGATCAACGTGGCTTCAACCGTAAGCCAAGCAAAGTATTTGCCTTTCGAGCCAAACCTGAACGGTACTGTCGTCTGGAAAACGAAAGAGGTCTTCATCTGTATATCTTTGAAATTATCTATCGTCCTATGGCCGACCTGGGCGAGTGGCATTCAATATAACGTGCTTACTGGTTCGCCTAGACCGTCTTTCTCTAATTTTTATTGTCAACCCATGTTTATTCACTTTACTTGTTCCACCAGGGTGCGATAGGCACGCTGCACCTGATTGAGCAAATGAAACAAATCCGCGTCCGTTGATTGTCTCAAACCGATTCACACGGAGGAAATTACGCTACCTGATGCCAGTAAACAACTCTGTCCCACTACCGACCTGTCTCACATCCACACACCCCAAATCCCTTGTGTCCCTGAACAACGTGAAATAAACATAACACCGTCCGTGTATTGACCGAAACAACTGATATATTATACTGTATAGTGTGATTGTCAAGTGTTTTCGTTGCCGTTTATTACCGCCATTTCTTTTTATCCACAGACGTCATCTGATCTAAAATTGCTAGCATAGAGCCTTCCTCAGTCTACAACTGTGTCACATTCACATTTATTATCCTAATGCACTCCGATGTTCCTTCCGTAGTGACCTAATCAATTAAACTTATATAACACCAAATGAGAGCTGTGACGGTAACGGATAAGTGAAAAATTATGCGTACGAATAAAACGAAAGACGTATGAATAAAAATGGAACAACTCGGTGACAACTCGAGATCCGCTGAATTCGAATAAACCATCACACACGAGAACAACGCCAGAGAGTCGGTTCGGACGAATGAGGATAAATAATTCCACACGGCGTAAGATGGCGAACGTTAAGCGTTGGTAGGTCAGCAGATATGCGGTGCTTAAATATTCCACCGTGCAATTACATCCCAAACCGAAAAATCCACACAAAAGGAGAAAACAGAGACAGTGCGCCAAAACTCGAGTTTATTCGTGTAGCCAATCAAATTCAAAAAATGAGGGTGATGCTTTCAAACAATTGTACAGAAGAAATTAACAAATCCGTATGTACAAAAAACGCGAAAAAAAATTAATTACGAAATAAAACCATGAACTACGGACAATACAGATCCTGTCTATTTCTTCGATTACTTCACTACTCAAATAATTCTGAACGTTCATCCTCATCATATTAATTTGTTATAGAGATAATGAACAAGAATTTCTACAATATCTCACATTTCTCAATTTCGGCCTAAGTGACTAGTGAGGAATTATCCGCGATGCGAAATATCTAAACAGCGCACATCACCGGGCTCCCAACTCCTAGCTCTTAAATCTACGTTGTTTGTAAATTAATCTTTTAGCATCGTTCGTTACAACCTCATGGCGCAGTTCTCTTTCTAGGTAAGGTGAGCTTTGCAAACTTGCGGACTTTACCTTCTAGTCGAGTCTTTCAGGTTAGTTTCCACGTGTCTTATTCTACTTGTACATATACACTTGCATCCATTTGTCATTAATTTATTTGATCGCTGTACGCTTAATCAGGACACCAAACATGTATCACATTCGGCCCATGAAAGTCTACATTAATCGATTATACATATTTGAACTAAAAGTAATCGATTCAAGGTTAATGTACCCAGTTTGTGCACAACATTAACACAGTCCTCATTTCGATAAACGACGCACTCATGGACTTCGGTGTCGTGTTGTTCACCAAACTGTTGGTAACATGCATCATTCTCATTATCGCCATCGCCCTGCCTGACTGGGCTTGTGGACAAATATTTCAAGAATGTTTTCCCAGTGGGTCTGTCAAAAGAATCACAGCAGTACTCGTCTGTGCAAGTCTTGTGTGTCTTCTAGTCACTCTTATTATCGATGTCATTGGACTGATTAGCAGGGGATCGACCAACAACCGCACCTGTGCTCTGGTTCGAACAGTGTTTTTGATTACCGGCGCTTGCTTGCTTATCGTCGGACTAATAATCTATGTGATCGCATTCGACCAATTCTGGTCCTACATATTATCGGTTTGTGCAGCCGTAATGGCCAGTGAGTTAGCGTTGTACCCAATTTGTGGATGTTTCGGCGTCAAATAGACGTGAATCAGCTCCAATCTGTCAACAGACGCCAAGATGGATGGATTAATATTTACAACAGGAATAGAATACTGTACGTAGGATAAAACAATAGAACCTACAATTCACAAACTGCAAAGTATTTTTATTAAGTACCAAGAACTGAAGTGACTTACGTGTGACTAGTCCTCAGCCTTTAGATAGGAATGAGGGTTACTAGTTTACAGAACATGATGACGAACAACAGTATGCACAAGCTTGATGACAATTGACATACGAAAGTGGAAGCGATGGCTTAGGTTCAATTTATTCAGTTGTCACTAAACCATTGAAAGTGATGCGCGATTCTTAACTGCGACACGACAGTAAGCAACACTAATACATGTACACATGCAAGTAAAGACAAAAGTTCCATCATAATGCACGAAACAAGCATAGGTTGATCGCTGGGTTTGCATTAAATGTTGGGTAAATTCAGCATTTACATAACGCTCGTTCAATGCATTCAACAGGCGGTTGTTTCAAGATATTCATGAGCTACGCTAACTATCCAGACTTCGTTCAGTCAGCATGGCCAATAAACAAAAACAAATTATTCAAACGTAAACATTTGTTTTATCATTATCGACTTCAATCGTCTGTAACTGTTCTCAAAATAATATGCTATCAATTTTATGGGGGACTGAAATGTTTCTGTCGCTAGAACCGTGCCTATCCTACACAACAATTAAACCAGAAAATCGAATAACGGATAAAGATGTACATTGCAAGTAGACCGGGGAAACGAGAGGTAAGAGAAGCGTGACAGATAGTAGTACACTATTAACCAGCGAGGGGAAAATTGTGTATCACGTTGGATGGTCAAATAAACGGAGGAAGAATAACAGGCAACCATAGTACGCAAACCATGCCAACGGTCGAAACCAATAGCAGGGTAGTCCAAAACACGGCAAACTAACAGTGTCTCTAAAATCTACACGTAAAAATGAAATTGATCAAACAAGTGGCATTGCGGTTTACCAGCGACGTACACAATGGGTCGTGGCTGGAAGCTACCTGTGGAAAAGCCACCGACCAAAACATTCGAGTGTACGTCACATCACGGATGCCTAATCAAATGCAATGCGCAACAGAACTAATTCTAAATTGCAATATTCAATTTACTTTTCAGACCATCATCATCAAAGAGAGCAATACATCAGTGGTTCACGTTGATGTTAACTGCCACACAACCACGACGGAACAAAAACAAACCGTGTATAGAACGAGAAAGAAGAAAAAAAAGAACAAAAAGGAGCCCAACTCCGTGAAGTAGCTAAGTCTATATTCAAACATACATCATCAAGGTGCCTACACCTTGAAAATAAACAACTGAGCTGTCAGTTAAAGTAAAGCGTCATCAGCAAGACATCTTCCTTACGATTTTCACTTCCCCGCGTCATTAAGTGCACTCAATTCACAGACGACTCGGCTAAACAACAACAAAATTCATGCCAATAAACTCGGCTAGCCACTATCTCATCTAACGTCTCAAGCCACCGATTTTGTGAGTCGCGAGGGCCCTAACCCCGGAAACGAACCCGATCTACAGTGACCAACCCTTTCGTGGACGATTTCGTTTGTCTACGCCAGGTCACCATCTGTCTACCTTGCGCCTTGTCGTTAACATAATCAAAATCAGTGTCCCATCAAACAGGAATTCCATATTGACATTTTGTGAGTGTCGGAGACAATTCCCCATCATATCATCCATCACAGATGGTTGTGTAATATTTCCGGTGCTAAGTCCGGAAGCTTCTTCTCAGTTACGCCTTGTCACAGATGAGTATTTCCAAGTAATTCGGAATTCGCTTTGCAGCCTCAAAGTGCTTTTGCAATATTGCTGTAATTACGTAGACTTATCGTTGGGTAATGAAATCATGGAAGTTCACCGATTGGTATACCTGGGAAGCTGCATCAGTGGCGGTGCAAGAAATTAAATGGAAGCGCGTACCTCTAAAGCTAAGGTGGTATTCGCTAATCTGGGGCATCTCCGGCAACAGAACGGTATCTCTCTGAAGCTTATAGATCGCGTATACCAGACAACAGTGAGGGCTGTATTACTTTACGGCAGCGAAACATGGCCCCTCAGGGTAGGGGACGTGAACCGTCTTCAGGTATTTGACCATCGGTATCTCCGTTCAATCGCACGTATCGAGTGGTACCAACGAGTGAGCAACAAGGAGGTTAGGAAGCGGGTGTTTGGCAGACTGCCAAACGAGTTCTTTTATTCAGTCACTACATTTGCGCAGGCTTAGATAGTTAGGTCATGTACCAAAGATGCCAGTCATCTGCCACACTGAATACGTTTTAGCGACTCTATGGCCGACTGGCGTAAGGTGCGAGATAGACAGATGGCGTAGACAAATGAAATCGTCCACGAAGGGGTTGGTCACTGTAGATCGGGTTCGTTTCCGGGGTTAAGGCCCTCGCGACTCACAAAATCGGTGGCTTGAGACGTTAGATGAGATAG